>JAQQRF010000045.1:0-126787 GCA_030523145.1 Trissolcus brochymenae | reverse complement strand
TTATTTTCAAAGTAGTCCCTTTTGTAAGAAAGAGTATACCAGTCTATATTTTAATCAGGTGAATAAATATTCATTTATGTTTAATTAATTGGTAATTTATTTTTTTTTTTTTTCAAATTCTTTATAAACAATATTTTATTTCTTTATAAATATAAATATAAAAATATTTGTAATAAACAAAAAACCCTAATCATTTCCAATTATTCATAGTTGTGTACATCTCTATGAGCTTAAATGTGAACTTTTGATTTTATTATGCTGTTCATATGAAACATACTTTCCTTCATTATTCCTTATCACAATGTTTATTAAACTTATCTTTTATTACTTTTAGGCAAACCGATATTCCTCGCTGACGTAGATCCAAACAGTTCAAATAAACAATTGCAATTGGTTACCAACAAAACAGTGCGAGACTGAAACTCACAGTTTTGTAAGAAAATAAAAAATCAGCAGAGACATCTATAACAAAAGAATTCAATCCATAGACTTCGAATCAAACGTCAAATCAGTTACATGAAAAGCATATCGCAAATGTAATGCACATCTCTCATTATTTTCAATCCTGAAACAAATAAACAAAGGCCAACCTTTAATATTTGATAAAAAAAAAAATAAAAAAAAGAACAATTTTCCATCTCTCTATCTCTCACTCTCTCTTCAAACTCAACCTAACCTAATCATCATAAAGGATAGAGAGAGGGTCAAGAAAGAGAGAGAGAGAAAAAAAAAAATCTCGCATCCATTGCACTGCTTGTGCCATCTATATAACGCATTCTCCCGGGCGAGAAGAGAGATCGGTGTTTGGTTGGCAGCCCCGATTACCGACGCAACGAAGCCAAAAGGCAATCATCAAGTGCGCGATGCCAAAGTGCCCGTGCCTCGGTGTTGCATGATAAAATAGATAAAAGTTGTGTTGACGGGTAGTCGCGACGTGCGAACTCGGGCCGAGGGGGTTTGTGGCGTCACATCGTGGTACGCTCGACAGGGACAATGGCAGACGCGGCGACAGCGCGGTGCCCCGTGCCGACAGCCGACGTGCAGTGAGAGAGACGACTGGGCCCCGAGTGTTTCGCGGACGAGTCGCCCGGGTCGAACCCGGTTGACGCGCTTTCGCGCCAAAACGTGTTTTGCGCGCGCGCACGCCCCGGTCGCGCACCGCGTCACACACCAACTACGCGGCCAGTAAGGTTAGAATCGGCGCCGCGAGGTTAGACGAACTGCGACGAAGATAGACGAGCTGTGCGGGAGCGAGTGAGACGGACCCGATTCATTGGACGCAATAGGCTACGAGGAGGCTGGGCGAACGACGCAGGAGGTTAGATTGTTGGTCGTGTCGTGCGGGTGAATAATGTGATTGACGAAAGTTCGTCATGGCGGCACCCATGTTGAAGTGGAAGCGGATCGCTAACCCGACAGGGCCTCAGCCGAGGCCCCGTCATGGTCACCGCGCAGTCGCTATCAAAGACCTCATGGTCGTCTTCGGCGGCGGCAACGAGGGCATTGTCGACGAGCTGCATGTATACAACACAGGTCAGTCCCGCCGTACCCCCTAACCGAAACGCCAACATGGCGCCGCGCGACGTTTCCCTTCTTTTTTTCTGCCCCTGCGCGGCTTTCCCGCCAAAACCGGGACACGTCAAAACGGGCCGCCTCCTGTCGCTGCCTCGACTTGTCTCTACTTGTCCTAAACAATCCACAGCAGATCAACAGATCTGCCGACCATGATCGGCGGCTGTCGCGCCAGTGCGATGTTTATATTTGTATTTGTGTCTTCCATCATGTTTCCAACATGGCGGATTGACAAGACGGTCACCGGCCGGACCGCTTACGTGACTTGCGCATTACAGCCGCGTCCATTTGCGACCGTCGTTGAGATCGGGTTGGACCTCTTTGTCCGGCTGGATTGGACGTGAGCTGTTTTTTTAGCTGTTGACAAATTTCGGACGGCATTTGAGCAGGCTGGGTTTTAACCGAGCTTGGTTAAGTCGCTCGGTGTTTATGCGCGCGGGAGCGGCCATGTTGGAAACCTCGGCATCTCCCTCCCACGGCAACAGCGCTGTTTTGCGCGCGCGACGCTTTGTCAGTTCTGTCTCTCTCTTTGGTAGAGAGAGAGAGAAGACGCGCCGTCGCGGGAGACAGCGTAGGCAGCGAGGCCTCCATGGCGGCGGCCATATTTATTTTTGTCCCCCTTTGTTATTTGTTTGGTTTGTCGCCCCGGCGGGTTGCGATTTTTTGTCCCCAACAATAGCAAGATGAATGAACAACAATTACAGTCGAACAAACGGATGGTTCATGATTTTCAGCAAACGATTTTCAAGCCAGCAGTGTTTTGTTTATGAAACGAGGGTTTTTGTTTTGCTTGGCTAAGGAAATTGGCCTTCTTTTTTTTTTTCTTTTCGGTTCATTGTTGATTAGATTTCAGCGCGGGAGATAATGTTTTGCAGGATGTGTTGTTTTTGTATCGAAACTGATTTTTTTGTTCGTAATGTAGGTTATCAGTTGGAAAAATGATATCAATAAAAGTAATTGAGAAAATTTATATAAATAAGAAAAAAAAATTTTTTTTAATGAAATGGTTTGTTTATTTGGGTTGAAGTTTTTGTCTTGACAGAATTGTTTTTACAAAGAGAAAGTAAAAGAAATTGTTTGTAAGAAAAAGTTTGGCTTTCGAAACTGCAATTGATAATGCATCAGCCGAATTAGAGATACATGTTGATTACATGCAAAATTGCGCGACTAAAAATAAACTTTGACCAACCGTGCGCTCTTAATAATTTTTTTTTCTTTTGTTTAAAATAACTTAAATTTTTTATTTTTTACAACAAAATACATCTTATGCTCGTGATAAACTTTTATTTGGGTTGGAACATATTATAAATTCAACTAAAGGGGAAAAGTGTTTTGATTTTTGTTACAAATAAGCATGTTCCAATCAAAAAACTTTAGTATATTAAAAAAGTCTTATGCAAAAAAATTAACAATATTATTATGCAAAAGTAAGAATTTAAATTGTTAACTGAAATTGATCGTGTTTTAATTTCAGCGACAAATCAATGGTTTGTGCCATCAACAAAAGGAGATATTCCTCCAGGATGCGCAGCCTACGGTTTCGTTGTGGACGGGACCCGAATCCTGGTATTCGGCGGGATGGTAGAATACGGAAAGTACTCAAACGAGCTGTACGAGCTGCAGGCGAGTCGGTGGGAATGGAAGAAGCTTAAGCCTAAGCCGCCTAAGCATGACCCGCCGCCCTGTCCGCGACTGGGCCACAGCTTCACCCTCATCGGCAACCGCGTGTTCCTCTTCGGCGGTCTGGCAAACGACAGCGACGACCCTAAGAACAACATCCCGCGGTACCTCAACGACCTTTATACGCTAGAACTTCTGCCAAACGGGGCAACTGCGTGGGACGTGCCCGTAACTCACGGGCCCTCGCCTCCGCCCCGCGAGTCGCACACCGGAGTGGCCTACACAGACCGCAACACCGGCAAATCCTGCCTCGTAATCTATGGTGGCATGAGCGGCAACCGACTTGGAGATTTGTGGTTCCTCGACGTCGACACCATGACCTGGAACAAACCGAATGTGCGGGGCTCGGCTCCCCTGCCTCGTTCCCTCCACACCGCCACTCTCATTGGACACAGGATGTACGTCTTTGGGGGCTGGGTTCCTCTCGTAGATGACGTCAAGGTCGTCTCACACGAGAAGGAATGGAAATGCACGAGCACGCTTGCTTGTCTCAATCTTGGTACGAGTTTTCTGCAGTTATTTATTTATTTTTAGTTTGCTATGTTTACTGATTTTTTGTTCTTATTTTCAGAGACATTGACTTGGGAACAATTAACGGTTGACTCGCTTGAGGAAAATGTACCCAGAGCTCGTGCAGGACACTGCGCTGTAGGCGTGCACAGCAGACTCTACGTTTGGTCTGGCAGAGACGGGTATCGCAAAGCCTGGAATAACCAGGTATTACGACAAAATTTGAATTAAATTTAAATTTTCAATTAAATTTGATGCTCATTCATTAAAAATGTGGTTTAATAATAAGAATAGTTTGATTCGTTCTATAATAAGTTTTTTTGTATTAATTATTCATTATTCTTAATTGAAAAATGATTATTTGATATAGCGTATGTTAATTACGTAATAATTGACTGCTGTCAAAAGGAATTTCATACCGCAGGGAATAATAAGTAGGTTGGGCATAAATTGAGTTTTTCAAATGAATTTTATGAACAAAAAGTGTTATGAACAAATTTATATATATATTCATATAAAAAATTTGTACGTATCATTATTATAATTTTTCTACTCAATATTCCCATGGACTTTTTAAATCTTATAAATCATTTTTTATGACACAAGAATCTTATTATTTCGATATTAAGCCTTTATTTGAAACTTTATTTTTCAAACATAAAAAAAATTAATAATCAGTGAAACTAATACTTTAAATGATTTTTAGGTATGTTGCAAAGACCTTTGGTACTTGGAAGTAAGCAAGCCAGCAGCTCCGGAACGTATCCTTTTGGGCAAGGCCCTAATACAATCGCTCGAAGTTAGTTGGACAGCGTCGCCCTCTGCGCAGTACTACATTCTCCAGGTGCAAAAATACGAGACCCCGCCAAGTACCGCTGCCAGTTTCCCAGGAGCTTCGACAGCTACTACGACAAACGCCGGAGTTCCGATCGCGGCAACTGTGCCTGCGATTACGAACCCAACACCAAGCCCTGTGGCGTCTCCCGTGGCCGCTGCGGTACGCTGCGCGGTGCCCGCACAGACACCGATTCGCGTGCAGTCGATAATGGCCGCTGCTGGCGGTAAGAACGTACCTGTAGCGAAGACCCCGACGATGGTTCCGCGAGCTGCCGCAACCGGCCCCACCAACGTCATCAGAATCCGATCGCCGATCGTTGCGGCCGAGCAACAAACTCCCACGACGATCGCGAGCACCGCCCCTGCACAGAGCGCTGCTGCTATGTCCGGCATCGCAACTCTCGCAGCCGCGGCAGCTGCTACGCCCAAGATCAGCATGAACAATGTCGCCACGATCCTACCGCAGAGCGCCGCGAATGCCATTCGTATGAAGAACGTGCAATCTGGACAACAGATCCGGTTCGCTGCGCCTGGAGCTACGGTTTTGAGAGCCGCGTCACCCCAGCAAAGCAAACAGATCATTCTTCAAAAAACGGGACAAAATGTAGCTGGCCAACCGCAGATAGTGCACTTGCTCAAAACGGGCCAGGGCATGGTCGCAACTATGCCCAAGGTCAGCCTCATTCCGGGCAAATCGGTACCGGTTGGTGGAGTCAAGGCAGTGAATCAAGGCAAAGGTAAATTTTGTTGAACATTTAATTAGTTAAATTTTGAAATGTTTGTCTGATGTTTAAATATTTTTGAGAATGTTACAATAATAATATATGATGATAAAATTTGCAGGACCAACAATTCTCAGGCTAGTGAACCCGAACACAGTCGCGGGATCGAAAATCCTCACAACTATGAAAACTTCGAGCATCGTTGCGATGAGTAAAGGCCAGAGCATAACCGGCAAACAGACTATCATGATCACAAAACCTGGTGGCAACGGAGGCCTCGTCGGCAGGACGAATCAAATCATCGTCGTGACCACAGGATCGAGCCTCCGTGCCGTCCAGGCTGTCACAGCTTCCCAGGCGGGATCCGGTCAAGGAACCATCACCACACCGGTCAATGTGCTGCCCTTGTCTGCGACGAACCACGTTACGAACCAACAAGGCGTCAAGATGATCGTGGTGTCTTCCGGTGCTATGGTCGGGGGCACCTCGGGCAAGCCTATTACTATTACGGTACCGGGCCAAGGAGGAATCCCCAAAACAGTCACCATTGCCACCAAAGGAACCCAACAAGCGATATTCAATCCGAGCAAAAGTCAAATCATGACTATGCCGCAGATGCAAAAGGCACAGGTTAATAATTTAAGAACAATTTTTAAATCAATTGATTGTTATGTATTTTTGTTATGCAAACTTTTTGTTTCTATTTAGATTTGTATTGACAGGATAGTTTCTAAAATTATTTTTTTTGGAATTTTTTGGTTTTAGGAGGCGGTTACTGTTGCTGGCAAACCCGTTACTGTCCAAATGTCTGGTGGTATTGGATCCAAAACGGTGACTTTAGTGCCCACTTCCAGTTCCATAGTAACAACCGCTGCAACCAGCGAAGCTATTGATACCAACAAAATGCTTTTTGTTTCACCACAAAAGCAACCTTCAGCCACATTAGGTAAATTATGTTGTTAATTATCTGAACAATATTTAAAGTGATATATAAAAACTAGTTATTATCTTTGAGCTTATTCAAATTAAAAAATCTGTTTCTTTTTTATGATCAGCTACAACATCCGACGGTCCAGCAACGACCGACGCAGCCCTAGCAGCGTTAGCAGCCGAAGCTGGACTGATAGATCCTGTTCAGGAGCCATCAGGTAGTTTGTCCTTCATGGTCTCTCCAGACGAAGTTGGAGACGAAGATGTGAAGAATGATGAGTCGTGCAATGGAAACGAGGAGGCCTCGGCGCTTAATGAAGCAATGCAGGTGGATAGCGAGAGCAATTTCGTGATCCCTCAAGTCGACGGTGCAGCGGACCTCGATTCAGAAGACGCGGCCGAAGAGACGGTCGGGGAGAATCCGACGCCGTCCGTTGATGAGCCAGCCGCGACTGACAACGAGAACCCACCGGAAGTCGAGCAGGAGGGCCCGTCTGAGACGAGTGAAACTATCCCCGCGACGGAGGAAGCTGCGCCAAGTCAAACGGAAGAGACGAAGAAACTCGAACAGACTGCCGAACCGGAAACAGAACCTGAAAAGGAAACTGTGGATGGCGCTGCTGAGGCGACCGAGGACCCAGCTCAAATTCTTGCTGAGGAAGTGAAACCGAGTTTGGAAGAGAAAGCAGAAGAGATGGAGGAGGCCGAAGAAGCCAAGGAAGTGACGGAGCCGAAAGAAGAGACTGAGGAGAAAGAAGTCGAGCCAGTCAAGGAGGAACCTGAATCTTCCGAAAAAGAGCCGGAGAAAGAAGCTCCTGCGGAGGATAAGATAGATGTGAATGACGCGCTAGAACAGATGGAAACGGAAGAGCAGAAAAAGGAGGAAAGCGAGGATATTAGTTTGCCAAGTGTACAGGAACCTGAGGCCAAAGAACCAGACCTTACGCTACTCAAGGTTGAGAAGGTTGAGCCTCTAGAACCCAAAGTTGAGAGTGAAGCGGAAAAGCTGGCTGAGGCTGAGGAACAGCCTGAAGAGAAGATGGACGTGGATGAGCCACAAGAGGACACTGCGCCAGTTCAACCACCTGTGAATAATGATCTTGATAACGTTTTGGCGCCAGAAGTCAAGACGGAGAGGACAAAGGTGATTCTAACTTTCTATGTAAATTACCCTTTTGCCTGCCAGTGATATGAATATTTTTTTTTTTTTTTTTATCAAATGACAAATAACTGGTAATTCCAAGGATTGTAGCATATCTTGAAATTTATGATTCAAAACATTTTTCTATTAATTTATAACGAACACCTGAATAATAATGATTTTTTTTTAACCCACAGGATCTCCCTGTAGCACAAAACGATGCAGAAGATGAAGAGCCTTCTCCGTCAGTTACCAATGGTTACGTTTCAACCAACAGAAAGGAGCCTGAAATGCCTCCAGTTGAGAAGGCCGATAAGGACACCCTTGCGAAAATTAAAATCAAGGAAGAAAAAGTGAACATCAAGAATGAGAAAGAAGAGAAACCGACTACGGATGACGATTCCATGGCACTGACGACGCTGGCCACTGCCGCCACTGCGGAACAAATCAAGATGAAAACCGAACAGGTAGAATACAATTTTTAAGATATAAATGATTTTAAAAATATGACTAACAATTTTTGTTTATACTAATTTTATTAATGAAATTTTCAGACCGAGGACGATTGGTTTGACGTTGTAATCACGAAGGGAACAAGTTTCACCGTCCAACATTATTACGCGCCCGGAGAGACGCCTTTGGATTTCACTCAGTCATTAAACATGGACGTTTTCAAAGACAGAACCAAGATACCTCTCGAGTCAGGCACTGTATACAAATTCCGAGTCGCTGCCGTAAACAGTTGCGGAAGAAGTCCATGGAGTGAAGTACGTAAACAAGATGACATTCTTGTAAAATTTATCAATCAGTCAACAATTAATTTAAAACAATCTATACTGACATAAATATTTGATTAACTATTTTGTTATTTTTGTTTCCATCAGGTGGCAGCATTTAAAACGTGTTTCCCAGGATTCCCTGGCGCACCGAGCGCAATCAAAATTTCAAAATCGGTGGAGGGCGCGCAGCTTTCATGGGATCCGCCGCCGAGCAACGCCGGACCAATCCTCGAATATTCCGTTTATTTGGCGATGCGCAGTCAAGCAACGAACGCTGGCGATTCCGCGGCCGCCACTGTCGGGGCATCACAACTCACTTTCATTCGAGTTTACTGTGGACCAACAAACTCTTGCATTGTTAATTCAAACTCCCTGAATTCCGCTCATGTCGACACAACCACCAAACCAGCGATCATCTTCCGAATCGCTGCACGGAACGAGAAAGGTTACGGACCTACGACGCAAGTTAGGTGGTTACAAGGTAAATAAAAATATGGAGAATTTTAACAAATTTGAATCAACATTTTTTATGCATCTGAATGATTTTAATTGAATGTTCACTTTTTTAGATTCAGCGGCATCTGTAAAAAGTAATCCCACGATGAAAAGACCGATGGAGCAGCGACTCCCATCGCCTCAGAAGAAAGTGAAATTCGAACCGGGTGACAATTTTTCGTGAGCCCGTAGGTTCGCACGAAGCGATTTTGTTGATTAGTTGTCATACGGATCGAATGATAGTGATCGATTATAAACTAAACGTGAATTCGATTAAGAATGATAGGAGAGAGAACCGTCAAAGGACAGCGCGGATGAAAAAAAAACGTATATCAGACTCTTTTCTTTTCTCCCAGCCTCTCAGTTGTGACGCTTTTTAAAAAATGCCGGGAAAGAGAGGTATATAAATATATAAATAATAAATAATATAAAATATAAAATTTTAATTAAGAAAACAACAAGAAGAAGTGACGAGAGCGTGTTTTTTTCTTAGTTTCAACTGTGACTTCATTTCGGTCCGCTCTTATGTCATTCTTTGATATGCGAAAACACTGCACCGATTATTTTTATTCTCACTACGGAATGTCTGACATTCACTTATATTATATATTGATATCAATTTAAACATTTGTAAATCTATATATATATATATAATTTCAATTTTATACATATACATATATATGTGTATATATGTATGTATATATGAGGTTATACGTTTCAATTTTTTCCTTTTTCCCCCTCCCCTTTCCCCATCGAAACCAGACATGTTCCTCATCCGAGCCCAGCCCTCAACGATTGTCTTCGTTTGCATGCTTTTTAATCCAACGAACGACTATCTGAGAACATGATTTTAAACGAGTGGTTACTGTGCAATTGCGTGATCGGTGTCGTTTCAGGGCGGGTACGTTCGACTCTGTTATCAATCGAGATCAACAAAAGTTTAGTTTAACCTTTCGAATCCAACAGCGACTGAATTTCTCACGTGTCAAAAATTAAACCAAAAAACAAAGAAAACACTCTTTTCCGATTTTTTTTCTTCTTTTTATTTCTTCATTTTTAAGGAACGAAAAAAAAATACAAAATTCATCGACAGATCAAGTGGTTGTACGTTCGTGTATTTATAGGATTTCGTGTGCTAACTAATTGTAAATTGAATCGACACAAAATGGAAAAAGTATGGATGCGTGCGAAGTTTCGTCGTTATTTTTGTACGGTCTGCGTTTTTCTGTAAAATGAGATATAAGAAAGAAAGAAAGAAAAAAAAGATTGATTCGCACATTATCACAGATTGTATAATTGTTTCATCATCCAGTTGTTCGATGCCGAAAGTCTCCAACGCGCGAAAACCAATTAACTAAACGACGGTTCAACAAAAAATAGAAAGATGATCGACAAAAACGATTGTTGTTATTTTTTAAAGTCGCAATAATCGCGTCGGAGAGAATTGATGAGATACTGAATTAGATTAAAGATGAGCAAATTTTGTGACTCGCGTCACCGGACGTAATGATATATTTTCGAGACATCAGGAGACGCCGCGTTAGGCTAAGATGTGTGTTTTTATTATCGGGGAAGCAAAGAAAAAAAAACTACAAACAAACCACTGAACATTTCTTTTTCGTTCTTTCCAAAGCGTCGTCTTAAGGCGAGGCTGCAATCAACTGTGAAAATTCGACGATTCAAAAGCGACGAAACCGGGGAGTTAGAAAGATTATTACACTATCGATAAACTTATACATAAACTTATATTAATGTATACTTTAGAGTATTTGTATATTAAACAATGGATGGTTGCTGAGATGAAAGTTACGAAACTTTTTGAAGAATTGTCATTCACGGATTGCGTTCGACGGGATTTTTAAATTGTGTGGTTGATTTGCAAAATGAATATAAAACAGAAGGTCAAACAAATAAATAAAAAGGATTAAAGATGATGAAAAAACAAAAAGTTACAACAAATAGAGGCAGACCTTGATTTGAGACATGAAAAGGGTAATGTAAATAATATTTTTAATATTATACAAGAAAAAAAAACAAAATAAAGTGATAGTAAAACGATTTTCATGATACATATTTTTCGAGTACTCGACGAAACGGAATCACAAGTGTTCACGACGATTTAGATATACTTTGAGTTTTTTTTTAAACCTTTGTCTTTCTTCTGACTTTTTTGTCTTTCTTTTTTTCGTTTCTGTTTCCTTTGGACTCTTTGGTCAAACTTTTACAAATCTGATGCCTCTTTTCAATTTTTTCAGGGTGTTTCTTTGTAATTAGTGCAAAGTTTTTTGATTCTTTCAAAGAAAGGGATAGTTTTGTTATTTACCCGTGTATAAAATTTATAAGTACGAATAATTATTATGTAATCGTAGTTCGAAGTCTAAGTGAGGGTCGACAGCGCCAACAAAAAAATATGAAATGAAAAATATGTTGCACAAGGTGCGGTCACCTATCCTGTTACATAACTGTCGAGGAAAAAAATAAAGTGTACATTTTACCAAGTCTTGACTTCGTTTTGTCAAATCAACATTCATTAAAAACGTTTTTTTCATTTGTTAACTTTTAAATATCAATTATTTGTGTCTTTTTTCAACTACCGGAGATCCTGTGCGGTAACTGGTGACGCCTCGAGGAGTTATTAGAACCAAAAATGCGTGGTGAGAATTCAAAATAATGCGCGCGATATTTTAATATAGATTTCAGAAATCGAAGGTAATTTTTACAGAAAAATAGAAAACAATTCTTTTCGTTTTAATTAAGAAAAGCTTTTTTTGAAAGAAAGAACTTCAATGTCTTTTGTTTTCATTTCGCAGATGAAACGTTGTTATTAATTTTCGTATCATCGAAATTTGCCCACAAGGAAAACCGAAATAGAAACGCAATATTTCAGTAAGGAGAAATATTTCGGGTATAGATCATGCCTTTGCAGTTGTAAGAAATGTTACGGAAATTGTTCAAAGAGTTGCACGCCAGAGAGTATGCCGAGCAGAAGTTAGTGCTGATGTGCGTTCGTCCATTGCTGACAGACATATGAGGATTCCAGTTGCGAGATAAGACTCGTGTGTCGACTTCTTGCGTTTTTGTAAAATGATATATTTTCATAACTAATACCAAGGTTCAGAAATTGATCTATCTTACGTCAAATGTAACTTTTCACGTTGACTAATTTTGTTTTTTTACCCAATATTATTTGGTAATACAAAATTTGTGAGTAGCTTTTACAATGTTTGCAACTTTCAACAAAGTAAAAAAAGTATATTCTGTCATATTGCAGTTAAAACTAAGTTTTAAAATTTTTTGATATGAAAATGATGAAAATTTAAAAATTTACAAAATCTTTCCCCTAAAACAAATCAGTTTGTTCAGAAAATATGTTCAAGAATGAAGGAAATCACTTGAAAAAAAAAAAAAAAAAGAAATTACAGACATGTCATTGAACTCATTAAAACCATACGAACAAAAGCAGATTAAGTGAAAAGGTTCTCGCCTTATTTATGTCGACGTAAAGGTAAACTTCTTTTGAGGTCTGATCTTCTCTCGGTCAATGTCTGTCAACGGTCGTCCCGGTGCTTACTCAGTACATATGTAGACGCCGACAGACACCTTCCTTCCTCCATTTTTCTCGTATTCGCTTTGCAATTTTTAAAAAATGTTAGAATTCACCTTCTCTCTTGAACATCTCTTTGATAATTCCAATCAATGCACTCCCTTGCAATTTGCGAATCATAGCTCTATTGTATGTTTAATTTATTTAATAGTTTTTTAAATAGTTCTTTTAAGAAGCAAAAGTACACTTCTTGTTTTCGTTCACATTTGAACTTTTTGAATGAATTAAAAACCAATTGAGCAATATTCTTTGAAAATCCATAAATAACTTCGCACCGTTCATTCGAACTTGAAAAAGAAAAAAATAAGAAAGACTCTTTTTTTTGTACAGAGGTACCGCATACTCCTAAAAGTTTCATCAAGTTGGCTGGGTGATATATTTATATATTATATAGTTTCCGTGCGAGTCACAAAACGCGCGCAAAAGTGCGTATAATAAAAGTCGAGTCGTGCGCATTTGTCATCAGCGGGGCTCTTCAAAATTATAATGGATTTTCCTGCCTCTCAGATGTACGTTAAAGGCGCCGTGTTATTACATTATGAGAAACTTTTAAGCCGCGGCGAGGCCTCTCCGATGACGGATTCATAGCCCGTGGAAGTACTCGCACAAATTCACCGGGTTCACTTTTACTCCTTCGTCCGCATTTAGTCGCAATTTTATCTTGGCTTCAAATTTATCAGATCAGGTTTATATTATTCAATCAGAAATAAGCTCATAATTTCTCTTTTTTAACAATAATAATTGTTTAATATATGAAATATGATTAAGAAAAGAAAAGTTTTGTTCATCTTCTTATTTTGCTGGATAACAAATTATCAAAATTAAAACCAAGTTTTGTTCCTACGAAAGTAATGGAGTAAGTCAAGCATTCAGTTTATCATCGTAAGTTGGTTTTCGTCGTGTCAAAAAGTAAGTGATTTCTTCTGAGAAAAAAAACCCATAATTTCGGTCCCTACTTTGTGCGCTGAAACAAAAATTATGATCAACATAAATAAAAGAAATATATCATATCCGCAGCGCGGAGTGCACGTTTATATTTAAATATTTCGTACGATTTGATTTATCCTAATTTTTAGAGCCTTCTTAGACTTATTGCAAGGATATTGCAATTGCACATTATTTTGTTTTAAAACGGTTCAGCAAGGAGTGAGAATCACAGATGACGGGATACCATCTGTCTAAATTTACAAATAAAATGAATAAATTATAAAAAAAATTAAGTACAACATTACAAACTTTTTTACTTAAAATGAATATAATTAAATTGATGCAATTAATTAATAAAAGTTTTGGCGTTTTTTTGTGCGATTCGTTGCATTTGATGCAACTTTTGGCTAGTTTAATGGTCTCGTATTAAAGGTTTGGTTGAGAATTGGATCGTGAGAGACATTGTAGGTGTTACAAGCTACAATTCTTGGATCGCGTTGTCGGAGTTACTATACAACAGCGGAAATTTTAATTGATAGCCCAAAGACGATGACAACGATGACACTTTTACATTCGGCCGTGCAGATTCGACGTGTCGTCACTTGCTTAACAAATTCCGCATTCGCTATTAACGATTCAGCATGCAAAATGGCCAATGCTGACATATCATCGGCATCGACAGTCAACGCACAATTAATTTCATTCGCACGTTTCGTTCCCATCTGCCTTTGCATCTGAACGCTCTTGTTAGAGCATACCATTTTCCCTCAAACTTTTTGTCCGCTAATTAATCAGCCTCATTTTTGACACCAAACTTTTGTCAGAACAAATTTTGGTAGTTAAGATGTTACCCTTTTTCGGTCACTTGATTTTTATTCCTTTTTCTTATTTTTTTTGTTTTGAATGGCAATTATAATTTTTTGAATTTTTTCAGATAACGAAACTAATTGGGCACTTTGTCAATTGAATATTTGAAATTTAGGAGGGCTTTTTAGAAGCTAGAAGGACACGTCGTGCATATGTAGGACCCGAGAGCGGAATGTAAATGGGCGAGCTGTGGAAGAATGAGAGTTTCCAGACGTCTGTTTTTGTTTCGGGACCACAGTGATTTAGAACCAATCACCTTTGTTTATAAGTAGTATGTTTCAATACTTAACAAGACAAATTTTGAATGAAGAAATGTTTTTACACTTATTTAATCTTAATATTCATTCACAATTCAAAATGTATAATTCAAAATTGAATGTAAAAATTATATTTCAAAAAATGCATTTTTAAATTGCATTATGAAGAAATGTAGAAGAAAAAGTTTTACCGAGAGTACAAACTGTCGCATCCTTTGAACTAAACATTTATTGCTGTAAAAAATCAAAGAACGTTCAAGAATCCGCGATAAGGTCATGCATTTTACAACCGTCTACGTTACGCGTCGTCGCAACGAGCGGTGTATCTGTACTCATCGTGTAGTGAACTTTTTTTCTTTCTTCTATTTTTAAATGATCGGCTGTAACAAACGCTTTCAAAATCATCATTCTCACCGAGAGAATCTGCCTTGTAAACAGAACATCAACGGACACACACAAAAAACATAAAGGCAAAAAGTGTCTCTGAAAATTCGTGAAAAATATATTTTTTTTTTTTTGGATAAAAGGTAAAAAACATGCTTCTTTCATTCATTCATCATTCTTTATTTTTATATCTTCCAGACGAAATGACAAAACAGACAAAAATGAATATCCAACGGGAACAAAAATATTTCATTTGAGAGCAGGAGAGCCACTGATCGACAACAGATTAAAATACGATTAAATTAAAATTAATCTTAATTTATCAGGCTGCTAAAAATATCGACAACTTTTGTTTTTGGAGCATCATCAACACTTGGTATTTTTACTGCACTCCATTGCAAGCTAAGTCTAAGAGTCATTAAACGCGCCTGGCCTAGGCACTGTGTGCGTTCAAAAGCTAACCATTCTTTGCACGTGCATCAATCACGGCCTGTCCGTTCGCTTTCCTGAAATCCTAAACATTCACGCTCCTAATACATGCGTGTCAGTTTTGACAGTCAACTGTCACGTCGTGTCTCGTACGAATGATTTGTGTCTCCAATTCGTATATGATCTCACAAAGAATTACGAAAATTACAAGACTCTAACAAATTAATCAAATAAAAATGACAAGCTTTTAAAAATTGTTCATAATGTTGTTACAATTTTTTTTCGTTAATATTTCAACCATCTGTAAAACTCGGATAATTTTTTGATGGAAATGAAACAGGAAGTAGGAACAGAATGAAAAATAATGCGGTTTGGTTCAAAATTGAATATATTTCATCTTTAAAAGCACAAAGCATTTGTGATCTCATATTAATACTATGTTTCATCTGACTTTCATTTTTTTGACTTTGGTCTCTTTCAACTTGTATCACAATTACATGCTAACGATCGTCATAATCTAGAGTCGTATTAGCTCTTCGGCGGCGCAATTTATGATGGCACTTGGGATCGAAGGGGGTTGTCACGGTATGTTTGCGTTTTCGTCTTGGCGCTCGGTTTCTGGCGCGATCGGCATTCGAAACACCCTACATAAATAGACGCACTTTGCTCCTACAAAAGGCACTTTGTTACGGCTGCGAAGTCGCCGGGGCCACGCGACACCTATCCCCGTCCTAGTGATTCCGCTTGACACCAGGGTAATCTTGTTCGATAATGTACCGCGTAAATTAACGCTAACGCGCGTGATTACCAAAACGCTCGCAAATCGCGCAACAAATTTAGCGGTCAGTGGCAGGCGTCGCACTTAACCGGCTGATTTATCGAATGGGACGCGCGATTTTAAACCGAAAACAATTATTAAGAGTCCATCTTGGGAAAATTAAAAAAAAAACAATAAAAGTAGAGCCCAAAAGGTGAAGATCGGTTTGATTATTGTTACAAGGTTTGTTACTAGATAAAATTTTTAGAACAGTTTGGGAGATTTTTATATCATTCAATTCTAACTCTAAATAGATCGTCATGAGCGAAATTTTTTAAAATAAACGTATACTTAGTACCCTTTTTTACATCTTGTTTAGCATACGCAAAATGTAACCACTCTTAATGAACAATGATCGATGATGTTTGTTTCAAAAACCCTAGAAAGAAATATTTACATCTCACAGTAACACGCTGGGTCTATACTATTATTATTTCAAACTAACATTTTTATCTTTGGTTAATTTTTGGCATTTGTGATTGTACCATCTCGAAGCATCTTATATCATCATTTTTATATATAAATTGACTCTCATTCTCTTAATCTACAATTTAGATAAATAAATCATCTTTAGTTTATTATACTCGCTGTATTATACTCATCTTTATTATATTATAAAGGCTGATTTGCAGTGCGGCAAAATTGTTTAACCCGTGTGGAAAAATTATGTCAGATGCATGCTAACATAAATGTCACACCGATGTATTTTTACATGAAAGCAAATTGATAGAATTTTCATCTCGGTCCATATAAAGGTGGAGCATGTGTAACTCCATGCGTATGATGAGTGTAATGAGGTGAGTTGACCAGATGCGAAGTCTGGTGGTGGGTCGCATAGGGCCAGTGCGGCGGGTTGGCGCTGTAAAATTGATGATGTTGTTCTTGGCTGGGCACCGTCGCAACGCCAACGATCGGCACGTTGGTTGCATAGCTGCTTGGCAGCACGTTGTTCGTGCTGGTTGCCAATCTTTTGGCTGGGCTTGGACTGCCGGAAGTTGGTGCCTCGCACTCGTCCGGTTCACAGTCGCGAAAGCCTTTTGCGAACGGGTTGCTGGCAATTTTGAGTTGGGTGATTCGGTGATTCTGGTATGCTGTCACTGCCGTGAATCGAGTCTCCGTGAATGAAAACGTCTTGAAATTTTCTGTCCTCGGGTCTGGACTGGAACCGGGTGGAGATGGTGCAACAACTACATGACATCTTGGCTGATACCGGTGCATGGAATTCAAAATGATCTGCACAGATAAAAATTTATAAATATCAAATTGTTTTGTTCTTCGTTTTTATAAAATAAATTTTTCTTCTTCTTTTCTGGATCTAGAATTTTTTCTTTTTTTTTGTACTCGAGAGAAATTTTTGTGAATTGAAATCTTAAATTAAATTTCTTCCTTTTTTTTTCAACGGAAAGCACAATTTATTGGAAACACATGCGAGGCAGTGCAAGCGAGCAACGCGTCCAATACATCTGAATAAACTGAGCGCATTTCAGCAGTCACACATAAACTCGAATTGATTTGTACGTTCCTCGTATCTCTGTCAAGCGTGAATCTATTATCCGCGCGACATCTGGAAACGAGAGCGTTCATCTCTCAAGATGCGATGACGAATAATGAACGCGAGGTGGTTGACCAAAAAAGGGGATCCGTGGGGGATGCGGGGGTGTGCGCGCTGTTTGACAGTCACGAGAGTCCCGGTGACTAATTGCGGTAAAAAATGCTCGCTCTTCACGGCAACGTGCGACACCACCGCTTTTTTTTTCCTTTCCAAGTTCGCTATCGTATTTTACAACACGAGAAACATCTGTGTCGATGGTTTAAGTGCGCCAGCGACTGACGAGTGTCACAACTTTTGGAGCTGTGTAAAACCAAAGTTTGACCACCCATCGTTTTTGACCACATGCGAATCACGAAACTGTCATTGTTTCAAATAAACAAACTACATTACTTTTTTAATTCAATCAAATTTTATGTTTCATCTCTGAAAATTAAAGAAATTTTAAGATAGTAATTTTTGCAATACACAAAAACAAATTACGTAATTCTAAGCAAATTTGTCCTCTTGGAAAATAACTGTTATGTTAATATGTTAATAAATAATATTAACAAATATTGTGTGACATTTATATAAATGAATTAATACAATTTTAATTTAGAAAGACGAGCCATAAATCACCGCCGGTGGTCCGAAATGAATGCAAAAGTGCAGTTTGACAAAAATGCAGATACCCTCTTTTGGGCGCAATCCGGAAACGGGTCGCTTGATACAGAGTGTCAATTAAGCAGCGCCACAAAGAATCCGCGACACGCCCGGCTTTTTGTCGCCCGGCGCTTAATTTCTCTCAAAAAAAAGAAAAAAAGTCCACAGAGCCATACACGTGTCGCGAATGGAAATAAATAAACTCGCTCGGCGGCACAATAAAATGTTTTTCCCTTTGATTGTTAAGGCAGCTTGAAAAAAAGGGTCATTCGTTAAATTTCTCTGGAACCGAAAAAAATTTTTTTTTTTTTTTTGACAAACAAAAATTTTTTTTTCGAACACTTCAAGATGTGAGATTGACTTGTACCCGCGGTCCCAGACGCTTTGGTGGATGTTTAGATTATTTCAATACAAAGCGCAAAACCGATCCGAGAGACTACACTTACGTCCCAATTAATCATACTCTTTCAAACATGTCTCGCCAGCTTTGTGTAAACACGCCAAATACTTTAGCGGTTCAAAGCAAAACGAAAGGATCTTGGAGATTTTATCCCACTCAAAGATGGACATTTTAAGTCCAAGATCGAAAACGTGTATCTTATTTTTCATCCCAATTTTTAGATGTGAAAGAGGATTTTTGATTGAGAGATTTTCTGAATCTATCAAAGTTGCATGAAAATTTTATTCTTTAATTTTTGTTTTTATACTTGTATTTTGTATTATTTTAGTTGACTTTGTTTTTTGATTATTTAAAACTTGACTTTTAATGAGAGGAAAAAGGGACGGATCATTGGCCAATCATTTGGCAGTCAAAATGTCGCTCATATCTCAGGTCAATTAAGACCAAGTCGGCCGAAACGACGAGCACGTGAACTGTGTTAGAGCACTCGTACAGTCATCGCAGAACCGTGTGTAAAATCAGATAAATAACAGCTCGCACTAATTTACGTGAACTGTTGCGAAGCGTCGCTTTAAATTTTGATTGCAGAGTGCGGGGGAGGATTTTAATTGAAGACTATACTTGTTGAAAGATTCACTAGGCTTAGTTTATATTGTAACTCTGAAAATATCATTCGTTCTTCCCTTTTGTAATTATTAACATTTCACGTGCGTTATTTTAATTTTATTCAACCTTTCTTTAATTTCGATTCAATTATTCGAAGCAAAATCTTACTTTATTAATAGTTAAAAAGTTATGCAACTTTGTGTAGATTCTTCAACTTCAATTTTTCATAAGAACATTGAAAACTTGAATTTGTTTTTTAATAACAAAATAAAGTCAGGTATTTTCGTTTTTTAACAATAAACTTATAAAAACTTACATGTCCGTTATCATCTAGCTGATTGTTTGTGAGTTTTAATTTATCAAACGAAACGGGTTGTTTCATCCAGTGCGCCCCACTGGCTGGACTGTCAGGATGGACATGAATCCTTGGAGGAGACACGGGATCTGCGCGACCTGCAACGACCCAGGCACTGCTGTGAAAAGCATACCGGTACCTCTTATCATCACACGGGACAAAATCCATAACCAGAAGATAATCCGTGTTTAAATCCAACCCGAATAAACGGCACTACAAAAGAAACGATTATAAATAGTAATCATTTTTATTTTGGTCAATAAAAACGAGAGATAAAAATGAAAATTATACCTGAAACGTTGGGAACATTCTTCTCCCTGCTTTAGTAACTATCATTTCTGTTCCTAACTGGTGAAATTCTTCCCAAAGAGGTCTCGCTTCGAGGGCAACACCAGCCCCAACCAACGCCGGGTGCAGCGGCCGTTTTAAACCATGCTCGTCATTGGACGAAGCAACAGAATTTTCCTCGTTTTGATTATTGTTGTTATCATTATGGGGTGGCGAAGAAATGTTCAGAGAAACCTGCGACGTTAGAGAGATGTCCGCCAGCATGGGCGTTCGCGACCTTTTCACTGCGCCGGCTGACTGGAGACAGGCTACAAAAATGATTTTGGTGAAAACAAAAAAAAAACAACAATTTTCAGTGTACTTTTATTTGATTTTGAAAATTAATACATTTTGAATTAATTTTAAACCCGAATATCTCAAAATTGTAACAAACTTTCTTCTTAGAACCATTTTCTTCTTTCACCTGAAAAGTTACTTCGTTTCGAAAATGTTCAATTATTTTTCAACTGGTTATTTATTAGTGCGTAATGAAAATGCAAAACCGTCGTAAATGCAACCATCCATCCGTTCATCGCACCGATAAAATATTTCAACTCAACAAATATTGCAAAACGTTAAATAATGATATTGTTTATGTTGTATCTCGACATCCTCTAGTCATAAACTGTTTGTAATTTTCATTATTTAACGCACCACTTTACACATGTGAATTGCCACTTCAATACACTTTATTTTATACATCAAACTTGAATATTGCTTTTTTTATACAAATTACTCTCAAAATAAATAACTCACGGTTTGAAAAATTCTGTTTTAAAACCTATGAACATTTTTTTTACAATGTTCATTTTTGTTACATAAACATTATGTACACCATTTCAAAATTTGCAAATAGGTGAAGACGTGTTAATTTTGTTTGATTGAAAAAATAACTAGTTTTAGTTTTGTTTTAGTTTACCTTCCATTTGCTGCATTGGCGAAGGAACTGTAGAGATCTGATGATTATGATGTCCATTCCATTGTTGATATCCGCAATCTCCAGCTAGGTCATGTCTCGGGTCATGTGTCTGCTGCATTCCAGATCCAAAATCGTACGAATTTAATCACTGAACCACTCACCAGTCACAATTGCAAACATTCCACGATTTTCATTCATTTATACTTTCATCTTAAATATAACAGTGCGATGAACAACTGTCCACAAAACCAGCATATCCGTTTTCACAGAAATCCTAATTTTAACCCTCCGTCTAGTAATGATTGATTATTGTTTTTTATTATATTAATTTTTGTTATCTCTAGAACAGATTTTGGGTCCGGGAGACCAAATCCGGCGAGAACGGACGCTCGACTGACTCTGCTCTCTTAGCTTATCATCGGACTGTTCATATTGTTGCGAGGTTTTTCGAGGTCTCCTTCTTTTTCGGGATCAACCAATGAACCACTGTCTATATTTGTATCTCGGTGGCTGCAACTGATACAACCGCAGAGGGCCGGCCCATGAGCACCCACGCGTTCAGTGGGATGGCACTTTTTGCCCAAGTTATATTCGGACCTCAAACTGATTCGGCTTAGGCGGAGCTTGCAACTTAGATTGGCCGCTACCAAGGTAGGTTTTCCCCGATGGCGTTAATCACCAGATGCATTTTCTAGCAGCGATGATAAAATCGCAAGTGATAAGGAACAAAGTTACTTATACAACAAGATTTGCTTCTTCAGACTAATATGTCCAGAAAAAAAGAGAAGAAAAAAGTTAGCAAACACTTTTCGTTTCTTTTTAAAATGATGTTAGAATTTTTCTTATTGAAAGAAATTGCAGAAATAACTGCACTGGAAGAATTTTTGAATGGAAGGAACAAATAAACCAGAAACAAAAATCACTTTTCCTGATTTATTTCAAACTATACAACTCGCTCTAATATTTTTATTTGCATTGCTCAATTGTGCACTAAATATACATTTTTCACCTTCGCTCTTTTACTATTAAAACAAGCTTCAATGACTTTTCCAATGAGAATACAAAATTGCACTTTTCTTTTTTTCAAAGTTACCATTTTCATAAGCTGATATCATTATTCTAAATATTTTGATGCAAATTTCATTCTCAGCTTCAAGCTTTCACGGATCCGCGTTGCTGATGCATCAGGATCTTCTGGGGCATGTTCATGCCATGTTCTCTTGTGTTTGAAGTTTGCATCTGATTGGTCATGGCGCCCTCGCGGTGAGCCGGTTGACCGGTCTGCTGGATTCTGACCATGCGCTCGTCGGGCTTCAGTTGCTCTTTCCTCGGAGCTGTCATTGTTAGAATCCCGTCAGACGAAAGATGAGACTGCATCTGCTCAATGTCGCATTGCTCCGGCACAATATACTTCCTTACGAACTGACGTGAAATCCAACCGTGGTCGTCTTGCTTGTCCTCGTGTTTCCCTTCGACGACGATGTGTTTTCCAGAAATCTGCAAAAATAATTTTAATTTAAACCAAAATATTTGTCCCATCGTGTAAAAAGTATTATAAATTACATTTTAAAAGTACCAACAATTGAGGTAATTGTGACAGGTGAAGTAAATGTGATAGTACCAAATTCATTAATTACATTTGTACAGATGGGATAATAAATTGAAACTATTTAATTTTATTTTTTCATATATCAAAAAGTTAGTTAGTTAGTCAAATTTACCCTGAGCTATCACAATTACCCCTAACTGTTCCTAAATATGAGAAACGATTTAGAATGTTTTAAACATTTGCTTGCTTACCTTGACAGAAATTTCATTGGGAGCAAACTGTTGTACATCCAGATTTACTTGAAACTTGTCTTTTTTAGGAAAAACGGTGGAACAACCCATGCCCTGTTGTGATGGGCGTAAAGTCTTCTCATAGGGATTTAGACGTTGCCAGTAACGTCTGGGTTGACGTTGCATCCAGGAGCGATCCATCCGAGGATCCATCATCAGATCATCCGATGACACGGGTATCCCAAAATGTTGGTCGTACAAGTGGTGCGGACTATCCAGTTCCTCCCACCAGTTAGAGAACATCATTGGAACGAGAGACATCTTGCAAATTTTTATTTCGATATTTTTCACGATTTTTATTTACTTTTTTTTCGTTATGTTTTTTTAACGAGAGAGAACTTAGTCGCAACGCAAAAGTTGTATAAATGCTTGAAGATCAGCTTCTGTTTGTTTATATAAGTGCTGAGAAGTGTAACTTAATGAGGAAAAGAGCTGAGGAACAATGTGTAACAATGGACTGAAAGCGAAAAGATCATAATGACTGTAGCAATATGAGCATTTACAAAACCAGACGAAAAAAAAATTCATCCAAGGACACAAAAATGTAATTGTCAAGTTCTGTAATGTAAGATTTATCTCTTGCACTTGACCATGGTTCATTATTATTAATATTTTTCTAACGAAAATTTTCAGTGTGAATTATAATGAAACTTGATGAGAAGATTACAAAGTGTATATTAAAAAAATGACAATTTAAAACAGAAAAGTAAAAAATGTTATCAATATTTAATTAAAAAATTTGGAATATCTTCAGTACTTCAATTACTGTTCAATAACGTTAATCTTTAATTAATAGTTGAAATATTTTTGAATATTTTGTTTTAATGTTGAGTTGATATAATAAACAAATATATAATTATTTCTGTGGATTAGGATTCTGAACAAAAACGCTTCTTTTAAACAAAACTCAGTTTTATTTTACAACACAACGGTACAAATTCGTGTACAATCCTTTTCGTACAAAAAATTTAAATACAAACGAAATCGTTCGATTCATTTTACACAAACTCATGAATGAACTCACAACACGCTCGTCTATCTTTGGCTAAGTGTACTATAATACATTATTTAATTTTAATCAGTCTAGATAATAGTAACTATACATTAAGCGAACATTATTTTCAAAGGTATGGCACCTCAATTCTTCGCACTGACATTTACTTTGGTAGAGTCTTCGTTGGTATGGCTATTATTTTCAATCGACTTGGGCGATTCCGATTGGACGAACTCTATTTTCAGCGGCCGCTCATGTAATTTTTCTTCCGGTTTGATCGGCGCGGTTATTGTAAGTACACCGTCCGATGACAAGGAACACGAAGCCTTCTCGGGGATACACTGCTCTGGGATCATATACTTTCTGATGAAATGACGAGAGATGGTTCCATGATCGTCGTGCTTTTCTTCGTGTTTTCCTGAAAAATATAAATTTGATTTAAGATTGGATGGAACAATCAATATAAAACAACATAATATCAAAAATAAAATGAATAAAACGAAAATTAACAGATGTAATTATAAAATTTACATACCTTCAATAACAACCTGGTTGTCAACAATTTTGACATCAATTTCTTCAGGTTTGAATTGTTCCACGTCCAGCATGACACGAAATTTGTCCTTATCAGCTTTGCTTTCGGACCAACCCCTTCTTTCATCGGTGAGATATTTTGGAAAACGGTTATGAAACGGGAACCTCCTCTCCATCTCGTTAAACATGGTATTTATCTGATGGTCCAGCATCCTGTGGTCGCGCTCCATAGCCTCCCACCAGTTCGACATCAGTTTTGGCAAAAGTGTCATTCGTCTCATCGTTGAAGTTTTGCAATAACAATTCTACACGAATGAATTTAATTTTGTTGTTGTTGTTTAATTCACGAACTCTTTTTGAATTTTGGAATTAGTAGACGTTCTACAGCTTGCGTGCTTACGCTCCTTCGTCTAAATCTGTACTGAAACTCGTGCCGCGCCGGCGGTTATACTTATACGAGATTCAATCGAACTCTCGATGTTTCGCGAAGTTCGACTTATGTTATAGAATGTTCTATTTAAACAATTGAAAAATTTAAACAAAATTTTGAGTTCTAATTAATTCGTATAGATTTGTAAACTTTTTATATCTGATAAAATTAGTGTTTGGTTAAAAAAGTATATTTTTGTATGAAAAATCCCAAATAAATTTAATGCGCGCGCCAAAACGTTTTGGTAATGTAAAAAAATGACAAAATGTAAACAAATGAAACAATACTAAAAAAAAAATAAAAAATGTTTATCTGGTAGAATATTAATTAAAGTTATTTTTTCTAGAAAAATTTGCAATAGAAATTTCAAGAAACTTCGAACGCGTAAAAACGTTTTGATAAAATTGTTGTATTATAACAAAACATTGAACAAAACAAAATGTTAACGAAGAGCAAATGATAATAAAATTTAAATAAATTTGATTTAAATGTAAATACAATCAGTAATAACTAAATAAGAAATATAACAAACAATGATTTGAACAATTTTTTTCAAAATTTACTTATTTAAAATGAATATATTTAATTCACATTACATTATAAATTATATTCAATTTCATAACATTGAGTTCATAACTCAATGTTTCTAGAATGTCAACATCTCCCTTTGTTTACATACGAAACGAAATAACCTAGAAAAGTCTGGACGGTCTGTATTTTCCAGAATATTCACGCCGTTTCAAGGCTGTAGAGGCCGTTGCTCCGCGGAACTATATATACGACGCTCCCGGCATCAGCTCGCCAGTGCAAATTCAAACGTCAAGCGATCAACAAGTCTCAAGTGAGGCAACAAAACTCCAAAACTCTTCAAGCTTTAAATCTCTACTCATCAAAGCTACAACAAAAGTGTATCAAAGTTCAGTGATTCATCTGTCGAGTGTAATTTGACAAGTCAGAATCAACATGTCTCTCATTCCAATGCTGTTTTCCAACTGGTGGGAGGAGCTCGACCATCCTCACAGAATCCCCGACCAACATTTCGGCCTCGGAATTCATCCAACCGATCTGATGTTGGAGCCAAGACGTGGTGGATATTGCCCTGTCTATCCTCTTTACCGTCGTCCTTGGATGCAACTCCTTCAGGACAATGAAAAAGGCACTTCCACCGTCAAAGCTGACAAGGACAAATTTGAGGTCGTCTTGGATGTCCAGCAATTCAAACCCGAGGAAATTGATGTTAAGGTAATATAAAAAATTTAATTTTAAAATCTTGAAATTTGAGGTTTACGTTTAAAAGTCAAGTTTAAAATTCAATTTTATAAGTTTCAATTATTATCGATCATGTAGTGTTTTGAGATACAATGTTCTGAATTGTTTTTGTTTATTGTTACAGGTCGTGGATAAGTACGTTGTAGTGAATGCCAAACACGAAGAACAACGTGACGAGCACGGCTGGATTTCTCGTGAATTCACACGCAAGTACCTGATCCCAGAACAGTGCAACTTGGACGAGGTTAAATCGAGTCTATCCTCGGACGGTGTGCTGTCAATCACCGTGCCAAGGAAGGAGGTACCAAAGATTAAAAATGAGAAAAACATCAAGATTGAACACACGGGAAAACCAGCTCTGAAGAACCAACCCGCCAAAACTGAGGAGAAGAAGACCGACAAAAAATAAACAGTATTAATCTTCTTCAACTTGGACTGATACGTTATGTTATAAATATTATATCAACATATTCTTTTCTATTCTTTTCTTGTTTTGATAATTCTTGTTTTGTATCAAAGTATGCGAGTAAAGACTGTTTCAGATTAAGTTTGTAAACACTGCCACAACTTTGACTCTCACGGACAGTATGATTCTAAGTCATATTATTTAAGTAGGTGAAAATTGTTCCTTGTAAAAATCCGCGTATAACAGTAGCTTAAGCTGAATGTTTGTTCCAACTCAAAGTGAAACATTGTAAATTTGTAATTTGTAAAAATTGTCGTGATAAATAAATAAAAGTGGAGTAAGATAAACTCAGGACTTTCTTTTATTTTTATCGTACCCCCTGTTTACTAGTTAGAAGTTGCGTCCAACGATGCTATATCAGTGTCAATTAATCATTCACAATGAGCAAGAGAAAAAAATTACAATTATTAACTGTTTCTTAGAATTTTGTTTTTAAAAAACATGACTTTCCCGCGTTTTTCTAACTTCTCCGGCGCTCTGAACGTGATCAATTGGTTACGTTCACTTACGCCATCTTTTCTCTTGTATCTGGGAAACTGAAGTGAACTTGTCAAATCGATTGTTGTCGTCAGGTACAGTCGTTCAGTGAACTTGAACGAACTTTTTTTTTGTCCCAATGTGTCAAACGTTCGTTAGATAGTATTATCTTGTTCAGCAGTGTACACATCGACAAGATTGTTCGTGACACAATTGCAAATAAGATAAAGAGGCATTTACGTTAGTATAGTCGGTCTAGACGATTGAAATGCAAAGTGTCATCAATTCGGTGAAGGGGACTGCTCTTGGTGTCGCTGAATATTTAACTCCAGTTCTAAAAGTTAGTAATCATTCATTTCAACTTGTTATTCTCATCCAATAATCTCCTTTTTTCCAATTGTCCCTGAGTCAATTGTTTGTTTTTTTGTTTTTGTTACAACTGAATTCACCATAACCTCTATAAAGTATTCAATTTGTTTATAATCTCAAACTCGTATACTTAAAGTTACTCAATTTTGAACTTTCTTGAACTTCATTCAAAATGGTGATTGGATTCTTTTTTTAGGAGAGCAAATTTCGAGAAACTGGAGTGCTCACACCGGAAGAGTTTGTGGCCGCTGGCGAGCACCTGATCCATCACTGTCCAACTTGGCAGTGGGCTGTGGGAGATGAGGACAGAGCAAAGTCCTATTTACCAAAAGATAAACAGTTTTTACTCACTCGGAATGTACCTTGTTTTCGACGATGTAAACAGGTAAAGTTCTTCAAACGTTACATAAATCAAACTCAATTAAACAAATGGCCAATAATTAGCGACGCTTTTCATTTGCAAAACAAGCGAATTAAATATTAATTTTTCACTTCCGTTGATAGTTGTCGTTTAATTACAAATTGTAATTTTCTTTTTTGTTTTCTTAATTTTAGATGGAATATAGTGAAGAGCAGGAGAGAATAATAGAAGCAGACGATGCAGACGGTGGCTGGGTGGACACTCATCATTACGACTTGAGTCTCAGTGGCGTGGATGAGAAGGTGTCAGAAATGACTTTGGAAGAAGTTCAACCAACTCCTTCCGCCAATGTTGACGCAAGTGACAGCGATGATGATGACGACGAAGAAGCCGCTGATATGGAAGCTTTCGAAGTCAGTGGATTATTAGACGAACAAGACAAGGTACTGATGTTCAAGTATTCAAAACATTTTTATTCCTGAAAAAAAAACTCATTTAATTACCATGTTTGTTCTTTTTAATTGCAGTACACAACGGAAACGTCGAAGGAAAAGAAGAGGGAATCTTTTTCTGAAGGAGAAATCATTAGAACTCGTACCTATGATTTACACATCACCTATGACAAATATTACCAAACTCCCCGGTTATGGCTGTTTGGCTATGATGAGGTGAAAAATGTTTTTCCATCTTTGAAATTATTTTACGAATTGAAATAGGCTTTTTAAACTTTTTGTTCTGATTTTTGTTTTACTTTGTAATTTGATGTTTTACAGAATAGAAAACCACTTTCCGTTGAGGAGATGTATGAAGATGTGAGTCAAGATTATGTCAAAAAAACTGTCACGATGGAAACTCATCCCCATCTGCCAGGACCTCCTATGGCTTCCGTTCATCCCTGCAGGTACAAAAGAATGTTCAAATCAAAATTGTACTTGTAATGATATTTAAATTAATTTCAATTTTAATCTTTTCAGACACGCTGAAGTGATGAAAAAACTAATAGAAATAGCGATGGAAGACGGACGAGAATTGAGCGTTCACATGTACCTCATCATATTTCTGAAATTCGTTCAGTCTGTCATTCCTACAATTGACTACGATTACACGCAGAACTTTATGTTAACGAACTCGAATTAAATGATGGTTTTTATTTCAAGCCAACATTCTATATTCAATTGCGCGAGACAAATTTTTGTCAAGCTCAAATCAAGATGCTTTTAAAATTTATATCGATTCAGTGTTTTATATTTTTCAAATTAAAACAATTTTTTTGTATTCAACATTTCAGAAGTTCCAGGATTGTATCTAACTTGATTGATATTTTTCTTGCAATCTCAGATGAATTGTAATGTCATCGTAGAAGTTGTCAGTCAATTAAGTCATCATTGAAGATAAAAATGAACTTTTTTTACACGAAGTACAAATTGTGCGATACTACTACTTTTTGCAATAACAAAATATCAGATTCGAAATCATTGTCATATCATTTGGAGTTTAAAATGTAATCTTTAAGAAAGTCAAGTTTTTTCAACGGTATGTTTCACAACGTTCTTTTAACTACCATGCTCAATTTTTATACTAGCAAAAAACTACACAGCAGTTTTATTCCAATGGATGTAATAGTTTTTTTTGTCTCGCGCATTTACCAGATAATTGTGATCATCGTTCAGCCTGAATGTGACATTGATATTTGTGTTTTAATTAATTTAAATATATTTTGTCGTTGCAATTATCGAGTTGTTCTTGACAAAAAACTCACCTGATTAGTTTTTATCTTTATAAAAAACCAAAAAAAAAAAATCAAAATGAGTTTACTTACCTTACTTTTATGTGGAGCAATACAAAAATCGCGCAGATATCAAAATTAAGAAAAAAATAAATGTTTAAAATTCTTAATTAAAATTTATTCTACCAAGTGAATACAATGAGTCATGCACAGTTAAAAAAACAGTTTCCATTTATAAAATTGCACTGATCAAGCCGGAAGCAGACGAATTAAAATGAAAATCGAAATAAAACTTGAAATATAAATTTAATGGGGTCTTGCTTTTTTCATAAATATTTGATACACAGATTGCGCCTTCAATGAGTCTAGGAACAGTACAAAAACCGTAACGCGTAATGAATTCTTATGTTTATTTTTTTTACGAATGTATTTTTTAATTCTGTATATGTACATATATGTACATATACAATTTATATATAAGTTATGAGTAAGCGAGTGTTACATATTATCCGACCCAAACCGCTTGCAGTTACTGCTACAACATACAATTTCGTCGTGAATAACATTAACACCACATCTTTCTCAAATATATAATATACTTTCTATTAACTTTAATTTTTTCTTTGTTAATTGATATAGTTAGTTTTACGAAATACAAAAACATATGCGATACATCATATTATAATACAACTGCGTGCCACTTTATCGTGTCGAATAAGGTGCTCGTACCGGGACCCTGCTCGACACGATACCTCTCAACGCCACATAGAAATACTTATGCAATAAGAGCCTTAACATTTAGAAACTATACGTAGAAATATAATTATTTCGAATTTCATTTTGCATCTCACGTTTGCCCTATAACTTTCTTTTTAAAAACCCGCTCGAACTTCGAAAATCAAAAAGGACTCGTTGAAATGAAAGAGTGTGTCACTCCTCAGTCTCTCGTTTAAACTATATTCCTCTCACTCAGCAGCTAGCCTAAGTCTCAATCTCGCGTTTGTTGAATCCTTTATAATTCTGCTCCTCGAATAAATTATGTACATACACACACACGTGAGACAATTCGTTTTGTACAGTCATGAAAAAACCCCGTCAAGATGCGATAACTTGAGAGTCTCTCCCCGATGGATCCGCGTGTGTGATAAACGTGAATTCTCTAACATTTAATATTACAATGACGGCAGAGGCGAACAAGCACGACGTAAATTCAAAGTCAGCGACAGAGCGGTCTGAGAGACGAGCGCGCGCTCTTAAGTTCTAAAAACGAATTGCACGACCTCAGGGACGGGAAGTAAGTTGCGCGCCAAGTCCGACTGCTATTGATCTGCGGCGACAAAATTGTTTGTATCATCAATTTTTGAGTACAAAAATACGCATTTGGTTCGGACGCGGTCTTATGTACACACGTCAGAGTTCAGTAACGGCCACTTAGACCGGAGATATGACCTGAATAAATATCCGCGCTTACAATGGGTTGCGTCCTCCGTGAGAAAATACAACATTTTCACATTATTTACATCGTTACATCGCGCTGGTGTTTCATCGCCGACCGGTTCGTTTTCCGGATAATGATCAAAAATGTTTGAATCCAACAATCTCATGTATTTATTAATTTTATTTTTGTTCTTTCATTCAAAATTACAATCATCAGTTCAAAAATCAAACACTATTGATTTCAACAATCCCGACGGAGCCAAATTACAACCAATCATTTGTATTTTGCAAGTCATGAAAAATTTCCAAGAGATGCAAAGCAGGCGTATCTTTCGATTATAACTTGGCTCTCATCGAAAACTTTTTCTCTGTTTCCCCCCGAAGATAAATATTTGCTATAAATAATCAATATTTAATATAATATACAAACAGCGTTCAAGAATAAAGGCTAAAGAAAGTTCTTAAATATAAAAAAAAAACTTGATCATCAACCGGAAAGACCGGACGGTCGTAGTACTTGCGACTTGCACCAGCCCGTTTGTTCTAACAGCCTAATAACAGAGGGGGAACATCTTTACATCTGGAAGTCCGGGTCACTGCAATCGTCACCGCTGTCGCTGCTGTCGGAGATCCGTCTTCGCTTCTTCTTTTTGTGTTTTTTCGGCTTCTCGGTTTTGTGCACGCGGTGCTTGCTGCGGTGTTCCTTGATCTCCGGCGCCGGATGGTGGGTCGTTTGGATCGTGATCTTCGGGATCCGTGGTTGTGAATTGTTCAGATGGTCGCCCTTATTTTCCGGCGACTCCGGTACAATTCGACAAACCGTAGTCGTTGTCGAGCTGTTGGTATCCCCTGGGCTCTTAGCATCCTCGTCTTCCGGATCAAACTTGAGCATCTGCTGTTTGAACTCAAGATACTCCTTCACCAGTTTTCGTCTGCCCTCATCGTCAAGCTCTGCGGTCTCATCAACACCCTTGAGCCTCTGCAAAGTTGCTTTGGGCTTAAACAAATTGTTACTCTTCCTCGTCAAGGTCTTTTCATAAAGTTTCGCCGCATCTGACGGGCTGTACTGTTGGATTTTTGCATCTGTCAGCCCGTAGAGGTCTTTAAGGTGCTGACGAAGGGTCAGGAGCAAAAGGAAACCCTGGCTCGCGGTGATGAGTTCGCGCAGGGTCTTGGTGTCTGCAGGTACACGCGTGAGGATAGTATCCACGTCCTCCTCATCGTCATCCTCCTCTTCGATTGGTGGCTGATGGACGAACTGCGGCCTAGGCTGTCCATCCGGACCGACGATCATCTGCACCTGCGGCTGGATCTGGGGAGGCGGGCTCTCTTTAGGGATGAGCGCTTCCTTGAACGACTGCACAAGATTGGTGCCGTTGACGGATAGGTTGATGTCGATCATGTGGATGATGAACAGAGGCTCGTCAAGAGCCTGATATGGAAAGTAGGCCAGGTTGTCCGCGAGGTAGAGCATCTGCGCCAAACTGGTCCTTGCAGACTCGTCAAATTGTTTGAGGATCGTTGTGAGGGTGGCGCGTCGTTGCATTCGCGTGGTGCGGAGAATCGTGTAAAGGAAACCGTTGAGGGCGCCGGGGAATGCGTCGCCTTCCCTCGTTCGCATGCCTCGAACTGGGTGCTCCGGTTGTAAAAGTTGTTGCAACCTGAACAGGAAAAACAATCAATGTCAATTTTCTAACAAGATACGAACAGAAACAAAAGGATAAGCATGAAGGAAGAAAAGAAAAAGTTCGTGCTCACCTGTAACTCAATCTGATACCATAGGTGACACGAGCATTTACAAAGCCCGGATATTTCTTCTCGATCTCCTGCAGCTGTTTATCCGCGCTGTTACAGACGGCCATCTCGCAGTCGGTGCTCATACAAATCAGATAGGGAATGATGTCGATCGGATTGACAAGACCCTGCGACAGGATCAGCTGAATGACCTTGAGCGCGGCCATCCGGACCGTCACCTCTTTGTGCATGAACGACTCCAAGATCTCTTTTAGATAAATCTGAATGACCGTGCTGGCCATGCCGGAGGACACGTCGTTCATCTCTTTGAGGTTCTCGCCCTTCGCGAGTTTCGCCCATTCCTGATCCTGCTTGATCATTCTCTTATCCTCCTCTTGCAGGTACTTTTCAATGTTCGTCAGAACCTGTGTCCTTGTTTTCTCCGGTGCCAGTTCAGAGGTCAGGAGGTAGTTGTAGAGTTCCTTCACCTCGGGCAGGAGCATGAACTCATAATGCCTGATGCACATGAACCCGATGGCCCCGAGGGTGAAGAACCGTATATCCTTGTTATCAAGGTGTACATAGTATAGTAGCAGCTCGAACACCTCGTCTTTGATGTTATCCGGGAACCCCTCAATAACCTCGGACCTAGTGAAGTCAAAGTGCCGTAGAAAGAGACCGACGGTGAAAAGCGATCGGTATAAAAACGGCCTGTTGATAGCCAGTCTTTGACTCGTTGGGTCAAGATCGTTCTTCTTTTTGTACTCCTTGAGGAAGTTGAAGTACCTTTGAAAAGCGTCCCTCATAAGGCTGTAATTTTTCGTCACGTTATTGACAATGGAGCCAAGGCAAGAGAGGCAACTCTCCACAACGGACTTGTCCGCGCCAATGATGAGTTTCACCGAGTCCTCCTCGAGCTGGGCCAGGAAGGTCTCGCTTGGATGCTCCATCAGCGGTACGACGAGCTCCAGGGTGTGCGCCACACTGCTGACGATCTGGTAGTCGCCCTGGGTTTGGCACTTCAGCGCCAGGTAGGGCTGCAGAGTGATGGCATGGTCGATGAGTAGCTGCGGTCGGATTTTCGCGAACAGGTGGAGCGTGATGACACACGCGACCAGTCGATGGGAGGAGCCTTTTCGTTTGCCAAGGGTCGGATCGGCATCAGGTCGCGACTCCTCGAGCTTGATGACGTTTTGGATGAGACAATCGATGATCTGCTTGCAAGCCGTGAGCAACGTTTTAGGGGGCTCATAGTTGATCTTGGTGCTGTCATCCTTGTCCTCCTTGGGCTTGAACAGACTAACCAGCAGCTGTTCGAACCACTCGTGACCGCCCATCTCCTTGTTTGAGTCAACCACGTCAGTGATGTTCATGACTTTCCTGAGCAGGGCGGTCGAGTCCCCGCCTTTCACCGGTGTGAACCACATGTTCTGAAACACCTCCATAACCAGCTTGCGTATACCCTCCTCGTCGTTGACCCGCCGGATCATTCGGCCGCAAATTTCAGGGACTTTTGGGTAATCCGGGCACTCGATGCAGATGTCCTTGAGGATCTTGATGACCCTCTTCCGTACGCTCACACCTGTGTCGAGTATCCTCGCTAAGAGCATGTCGTAGTACTTGTCAATTAGCTCCGGTCGGCTGAGCACAAACTTGCCTATGAGATCGACCGCGGCCTCCCTCACAGAAGTAGAGTGATCGTGAAACGAATACTTAACCCCGACTTGCATGTCGTAGATGCCCAGAACGGACGGGTCCGCATCGACTATCATGGTTAGACACTTCATTGCCTTGGTTCGGATCGCAATAGACGATTCCTTGAGCACGTTGATCAGCTGCTTCAGGTACAGGTTGAAGCTCTGCGAGAATGGCTGCTTCGACGCGAGGTACTGCGCTATCAGCTCGGCGGAATTGTAGTCGATGTAGGTCTGTAGGGTGTCGGTCTTGGTGCCCGAGCAGTATGGCCTGATCTTGCTGATGAGAAGCTTCTTCTTCTCCTCGATGATCCTATAAACTTCTGAGTTCTTTTGTTCGTTGTTGTCGTTCTCGTCCGGGTCGATCTCCTCAACCGACGACTCCGACTCGGAATCACTTTGCACGCGGTTCTTTTTCTTGCCGCGCTTCTTGTGCGACTTCTTCGGACTGCTCAGGTTCTTCGGCTGGCCGACGTTTCGCTTCTCAATGACAAGGTCGCGGTACCACTGAGCGAGGTAGAAGTGCCGGGCATAGCCGAGTGCAGACTCCTTTGTGCCATTAACAGCAAGGTAGTCCAACAGCACCTTCTGCAGGAAGATTGTGCGTTCCTCATCTTCGCTCAGTCCCGGTATCTCCTTGTCAAGATCGCCATCCTTGCGCTGCTCAGCTTTGATATCACGGATAATCTGATCGATCGTTGACAACTTGCAGGTCGAGTTCACTGTGTCCTTTCGCAGTCTCGCGGCCACAACGCCCAGGTACTCGATCGAAGCAACTCGCAGCGACATGTCGGAGCTCTTGTTCGAAAAGTGGTTAACCAGGAGTCTACCCAGGAGACTCAGCAACATCTCAGCTGCGGGCCACTCGGGCTTGTTTACGGTCATGAGCAGATCCTGGACGAAGTTCTCGAACAGGGGACGGTAGTCGACCTCGTCGCCTTTACTGCTGCACTTGCTGAGAAACACAGTGAGAAAGTTGTGCGCAGTGCCACGCGCGGTCTCGAACCGATTCATTACCAGCACGTCCGAGTCCACGGGCGGAGCCTTTCTGTCCTCTCGTTTTTCATCGTCGTTCTTAGCGTTCTTTTCTTGAGGCAGAAGACTGTCCGACAGCACTACTACACACTGGATCAGCTGCAGCACCAAAGCCGTGAGCATCTGGATGTTCTCCTCGGAATTGTTGTTGAGTCTGTATGTTCGCAGACTTTTTTTGCTGCTAGGCAGTCTCGCGATGGATGCCAGGATATCGTCGAGGAGCAGCTTGCGATGTTTTTCGTACTTGGTGAAGATGACTGTGACGAGTTTGAGGGCACGCAGCTGCAGGTCGCTGATGGACTCTACGAAGAAGGGAGCAACCCCGAGGGTGGACGCGTGAAGGACAATTGTGTCGGTGAGGATCTGGATGTTAAGTAGCTCGGCGAGCAGACCCACGAGTTCCTGCATCTTGTTGTAGAGCTGCAGGATGCTCTTCTCGCGCACCTCCTTGATGTGTCCGCGTTTCTTTTTCGCGGACGAATTGAAGTTGTCGTTCTTTTTGTTCTTGCTGCTAACTTTGTACACCGGGTCGAAAGATGGGTAGATCGTGTTTTGGAGCTGGAATTTCATGAAGAGGACTATCCGATCGATCACGTCCTCCAGGTACACGGTCTTCGGCATGTTGCTCGAGGTCATGATGTTGAGTGCTATAAGTGAAGCGTCGACGGCGCGCTGAACCCGCTCCATCGCCAACTGCATCCACATCTTGCTTTCCTCTACGTCATCGTCTGGATCCGCCAGCGGTGATACTCTTGCCCCATCTCGGATGTTCTTTTCCAAGATCATCAGCAGCTTCACAAGTCGATCTTGAGGGATCGACTCTGTTGCTCCTAGAGCCTTGAGCTTCGCCGCTTCTGTGCAAAGTTCCTGCAGCTCGTACTTCGGGATCAACAGTTCACCGGGCACGTCTCCATCATCATCAATCTCCATCGTCGCGAAATCGTCCGTGTTCTCAAATATCGTCTCAATGCTCGAATTGAACCGCTGGTATGTGTTCGTCTCCATGAGCTCTTCTACACTCAACTTCGCCAGCACCGGCACCAACTTCTTCTCGAACTTGCGGATCTTTGGCTTCGCCTGTACGAATTCCTTCTTCTCGTCCGCACTGTCTTCGCTATCCAGTGGCCTCCTTCGTTTCCTACTGTCGCTTTTCTTCCGCTCGGCGCGGTCCTTCTCCTTTTGCGCCTGCCGCTCTTTTGCCCTGGCCTTGAAATGCTTATTGTCCTTCTCCACTTCCTCGTCGCTCTCGGATTCAGATTTGTCGTGAATCTTGATGCCCATCTTGGCTGCTCTGCCGGGAGCTTTCTCGGCAAACGAGGCGAGACTTTTCTGCATCAGAGCTTGGTCCTCGAGCGACAACCGGTTCAGCATAACAACAGGTTCTTTCAACGGGACGACCTTCATGTTCTTATCGATGTTATTGTCCTGAAAGACTGTCGGCGCTGGGGTATTCGTCGAGAGGTCGGGGAAGGGCTGCTGGTGGCCCAGCATCTGAACATCGGGAATCTCCAATCCGGCACCTTGTTTTCCAACTACCAAGTTGTCGATAGGGATGTCGATTTCAGGCAGAGGTACGTTGTCAAGAACATTTGAGAAAGACTGAGCGTCGTGAACCGCTGGCAACTGCATCGGATCTATTGGCTGTTGCAAGTGCTGGCTCAACATCGGATCGTAAACTGAAATTTGAAAAATGCATCAGTCTCTGTTCACACAAAAGAACTTTTTAAATTATTCATTACAAAAATCGTTAAACAAATTTGTAGCATAAATATACCTGTTTTAAAGGTAAAATGAGAATGTTTAATTTTATGTAATCTACAAGTTAGACAGGCCCTTTATAATTCTGTCTGACAAGTAGTCTAATTACACGATGACAAAGGTACAGCTTTTTTTTTTCTTTTAAACTTGTACCTTGCTGTGGGATCTGCATATGCTGCTGATGAGGCGAGTTCATGTGAGCAGGCGAGTATATGCTCGGTTGTTGTGGGTGCATCATGCCCATCTGGCCGATACAGTTGGCATCTTCTTGCATCTGGTGGTGTGGCGTCGTGCGCGACTGCTCGGTGATGACGGTCGCTCGCGGCGACGGCGAAGGCACAGCAAAGGGCGACATCTGAGCGATGTCCGCGTGATTGTGCGGCGCAACCGGTAGCCGCGGATGCGGCATCTGTGCGGGGTCGAGGATGCGCGCAGGCGCCGGCTGTGCAGGGCTGCCCTGCGGCGTCTGGCGCGATCCGGACGAGCTCGAGTAAGAAGGTGAAAAGCGGCCGTACGCCGGCGACTGGTGGGCCGTTGCCTGGTGAGGCCAGGTGCGCTGCGGCGAGTTGTACTGGGGCCCCTTGAAGGCCAGCGGGTTGATGTCCAGGATCGCCTGCAGAAGCTCCGGCATGGCTTGTTCCGAGCCGACTTCTGGTCCCGCGTACTGTTCCTTCAGCTCGATGTGCTCAGCGCTCGTCTTTGCCAGCGAGTTGATCAGCTGCGGCACGAGGTTCTCGTCGCGCACGCTCAGGAGGATCTTGGCCTCCTCGGCGACGCGTGGATGGAACAGCAGAGATTTCTTCTCCAGCGTTTGGGGCAGCGGGGTCGGCAGCGGCATCTCCGGCAACAAGTCAGTGAGACTTGTAATGCCTGCGAGAGTTGTGATTGGCACGCTCGGTATGACCCCGTTCATCTTTACTTGCATTTGTTCTGGCATCACAGCCCCGCCCGAAGGGTTGTACGTCGCACTTGGCGTCGGCCCGCTCCGACGAGTGTCCAGCGTGTCTGCTTGTCCGCCAACGCGGACTTACCACTCGGTCAAGTTAGATTCTTCTTTTTCAAGTTCCTTAATGCGATTCTGCAATGATAAACATTTTATCAACAGTTGTTTTCATAAAAAAACAGAATTAGGATAAGCACAAAAAGAATCAAATTTCAAAATAATAGGAAATGACATTGGATGGTAATTAGTGCAATGAATAGAAAAAGATTAGTAATAATAACAGTAATGGAAATATTAATGATATTTTAATGTGTTTGTGTTCTTTATTACAACTTTTTTGGTTTCAAAAAAATGAATTTGAAATTTTTGCATATTCAGTTATTTAAATCCATTCATCGAATATTAAAATGTGTCTTGGAAAATTAATTTCTATATAATCGAATGTTTTTTTGTTTTTGTTGTTGTGAATTAAAAATACTTACTAAATACTAGAACTTAATAAATTGTTTATTAAGTTCCCATGATGCATGGACATAACCTCAGCCGAACTTAGAAGATGCTCTTGGGTCTTGCAACAAACGGTCCATTTTTTATAAAAAACCTATTTCAACCTGTGAAATTCATTAATATGATCAGTAAATAGTTCTTTTAATTTTGTTGAAATTGCAATTTTTAATACAAAATTCGCATTTTTATTCAACGCAGACAAACGAACAAAAAATTCCATTCAATTTTGTATCTTTTTGACTTTTTTCTGAGAAAAAAAAAAAAAGAATTAATAAACGTAAAAAACAAAAAAAATATATAAACAAATAAATAAAATTGATTTTTTTGCCATCAGGCAAAATTCTTTTTAATAAAAAAGTTTAGTATTTCAAATTATTTTGCCATTATTCTGATTAATTTAAATTGACAGAAATTAAACAAAGCACTCAAGATACAATCTTAACCTAAAAATGATGAAAATTTCATTCCTGCACTATAATTCTAACACGTATGCAGCGCTCCAACTTGGACCCTCAAATAAAAAAAAAACAGAAACAAGAATGTTACTAAAATTTTCCCTTTTCTGACCCACCAATTGTCTCAAACAAAAAAAAAGGTTTCAATTTTCAGATCTCACATTACTGTCAATACCGTTATCCATTTCATATTTTTTCTACAAAAAAACAAGGGTTTATTTACTTAAAACATGATTTTTCCAAACTCAGTTTCAAGTTACATTTTATTGTTATCTTTTGATTTTGTGCAACTTAAAAATTCTTCAAAAAAAAAAAAAAAAAACAAAAAAAAACAAAAAATTTTCCATTCCTATACAAAAACCAAGAGGTTATGGTATTACAAATCACATATATTAACAGCCTGAGAAGAAAAACTGATACAATATTTGTATGCGGGTGAAATAATCCTCTTTGAAAAATCAATATTGGAAATCTATCACAAAAAAGTGACAGTTGAACGTACAATAGCAGCAACAATAGTCATTGTAAACAAAAGAAAAAAACAAACCAACAAAAATGATTCTAAAAAATTCGCCCATCTGACAAATCAAAACAAATCGAACCCCCGATATTTTGGCCCACAATTTAGCCACAAAAAACGGGTTAAAAATCGTCCCAAAAAAAATGGCCGTGGGACGGTTAACAGACCACAATTTGTGTTTACAACAATGGTTCGTTTGAAACCGTAAAAAAAAAACGAACAAAATTGGACCTTCCTTGTAACTGAACCGATGAGGGGAATTTCCAAGAATTACCGTCAGAAGCAGGACAAAACGCGTCTAGGGGGTCACAATAACAAGATATGGAGAGCCGATAAAGGCGAAACCCTGAGGGTGACGTGACATACCTGGTGGGGGCTGCGTGCAACTGCCCGTTGATAAAACTTGTATGTTCGGCGAAATACACTGTCAATCACAAGAAAAAAAAAGAAAAACAACCGGGCGAAATGCGCGCGGCCAAGGTGCGAAGCGCAACTCGGGACGCCGCGCGCGCGAACGGTATCTCGCGCTTATTTGCGGTGCAGGTACTGTACCGCGCCGTCCAAAATTGTAATCCTCGTTGAAGGCCCGGTACGACGGCTCGGTCGCGGCTTTGTGTCTCACTGGACGTCGTTGACGGCGGTATACCGTGAGCGCGTTGTTGGCGCTTAATCGGTTGTCATTCGTCGCCTCTGGTGGCCTACTTGGTCGGGCGTGATCTCGTCGCTGTGATCGCGGCGCGTCGCGTTTTTGCCGTTGCGGCGCGTCGGTACTGCGTTGCGGCCCGCGCGGTTACGGCATCGGGCCCGTGCGATCACGAGCACTGCGACACTATTTATGAGGCGATCGCAACGAAAACAGACACAAAGGCGTCCATTTTGCCCAATACTCGGTCGAGCGAGTTTAACGGAAGTGGCGTCGCGAGAGCCACCGCGCGAAACTTACCGGCGCCCGCGCGGCGTCGCAGTTTGAATTTTGATTCGAACGTGTGATCAGCTTTTATTCACTTTCATCACAGGTTACTTTTGAGGTTCGGATTGATTTATTGTTTTGGGTTAGTGACAATGAAAACAATTAATCATGGCGTTGGCTTGACCTTTGGTTTTGCTTTCGTCCGTTGGTTTGGTTAGAATTTGGAGCTTTTTTATCTTTTGGATTTTGCTAGATGAGAAAACAAAAATGAACATTTTTGTTTATGATTGTTTATTATGTAACGAATTTTGATCTTTTTTTTCTTTCGATGTTTTTTTGTTTTTGAAAAAGATGAAGATGCTATCATTTCGTTCTTTCTCAAGGTTGTGACGTCATATTTTGTTGTTCCGGTTTGAAAAACATGAATAAAGAATGTTTTTTTTAATATCTTTAAGTATAACATGAGATGCGCAGTTTCCAAGCAGATACGCGGGGAGACACTCCTGGTTTGGCCGGAAGTCGGTCATGTTGGCGCGGGAAAATTTGAAATGCATAATTTGTCAATCGATTGTTTAGATGAACAAAAAAATTTATTTTATTAATTCTTTTGTATACAAAATATAGATGCCATTGCACTGTATTTATTTTATTAAGTGATAATAAAAACTTAAATAACAAAAGATGTCTACATTTTATTATTTCAGGCAAATTTCCAAGGCCATCGAAAATAAACAAACACGTACAATTTGTTTGTTAAATAAACTTATATAAATCAGTTTTTCTATGTTTTTTTAGTAAAAATAAAAACCTAAAAACTTGTCCAACTTTAACCGCGGGAAATTTAAAATCTGATGATTTAAATACTATGAATCTTTCATAAACTAAATATTCCATTTGAATAAAAAAAATTTAATCTTTAACTAATGTAAGTTATGAAGGAATATGAAAGTTGAAATTTATTTAAACAACTTTTCTCGACTAGTTTGATAATTTTCAACTGTTTTCACAAACAAATTTGTGCTCGTACGTAATTTGTTTACACATATGATTAACTATAAATATAACTCTATCGACGTGCTGTGCGAGTAGCAACCCAACCTAAACTTGCACGCAACGCGCTCGAAAAAAGAATGTATATAAAAAAATTTCGCTAGTTCGTTTCAAGGAACGTGCGGTGACGGGTGAGGAGCAGTAGCAGTCTGGTTCGCGACATGGTTTTGTGCGGGTGGATCATATGACACCCCGCCAAGACCCGTCGGAAGTTACCATTCAAAAACTTTCGTCACTTCATAATATGAGATAGGCCTGAGTATGATTTTTACCCAGCGGAAGATGAAGCAAATAGCGTTTACAATTGTCTTTGTCGTCGTTGGTAAGTTTTTGAGGTTAAGTTGAACTTTTCATTTCAGCCCTTACCATATGATAGCAAAATAATGACAGACGTACGTTGAAAAATCTCATTTTACTTTTCAACATTTTTGAACTACATCAAGTCACACTTTTTAGTTAATTTAATTTAATTAACTGTATTCATTATATCAATTGTTTTTCTTTTAGTTCTTGGTTTTTACAAAACAATTGCAACTTTCGAGGAAGAAACAATACATCCAAAGATCCAAGAGCCAGCCAGACTGAATGACCGAGTGAAGTTTAGTGGACTGAAAAGTTTGACTGGAATGAACCCCAAGGCTGAAAAGGAAATCCCAGACGAAGTTTACAATGATATGAACGACCTTGCTGAGACGAGGAAAAAAATACGCGAGCTGGAATGGAAGCTTCGGCGCATCGAGGCCAGGATGGAAAACCAAATAGCGAAGAATTTCCCCGTCGTGAAGTTCCTGAATTATAAAAACAGAAAGCGAATCCTGGTGACGGGCGGCGCAGGATTCGTGGGATCGCATCTAGTTGATCGGTTGATGTTGGCAGGCCATGAAGTCACCGTGGTGGACAACTTTTTCACAGGCCGCAAAAGAAATGTTGATCACTGGATCGGACATGAGAATTTTGAGCTCGTTCATCATGATATTGTGAGGCCGCTCTACTTGGAGGTCGACGAGATTTATCATCTCGCGAGTCCGGCTAGTCCACCTCACTATATGCTCAATCCTGTTAAGACAATTAAAACAAACACTTTGGGAACTATAAATATGCTTGGTAGGTTGATTAGTAAAACTCTGAAAACATTTTTTTTAATGTTAATGTTTTAAATGAAGTAATGTTAAAAGTTCTGTTTGATGATCATTTAGATAATTATTATTGAAATTTGAACAAAAATGAGAAATAATTAATAATTTAAGAATGCTATTTTGATTATTAGAGAAATCTTGATGTGACTGGTTAACACCGGAACTACAAATTGAAATGTTGATCAAAGATACAATTTCCACGGAGTTTGTTGACTTTTGATCTGTCAAGAATTTAAATTCTTTTTATTGTTCAAGTAATAAAAAACTAATTTTTAAACACAGATAGAATAATCATTAAACAAGGTAAATTTTTTTTAAGAATTAGAATAACGAATTCATTTGTTCAAATTATTACAAAATTTAGTTTTTGTTTGAAAAATATAATGAGTATATGTTAATTTGAGTAACTTGAGACGTTGATACATGTTATAGGTCTAGCTAAAAGGGTAGGCGCTCGTGTCCTGATAGCCAGCACTTCAGAAATTTACGGCGATCCAAATGTTCATCCTCAAAGTGAAACTTACTGGGGTCATGTTAATCCCATTGGTAAGAGCATTAATTAAAAAGAATCATTGAATGTTCATTTCGAAGTAAATTAATTTTTCTTACTCAAAACCGTTCGTTAGGTCCAAGAGCTTGTTACGACGAGGGAAAACGCGTAGCAGAAACTTTGAGTTATGCCTACATGCGCCAGGAGGGAGTGTCGATTCGCATCGCGAGGATTTTCAATACTTTTGGACCTCGAATGCATATGAACGATGGTAGGGTTGTGTCGAATTTTATTTTGCAGGCGCTACAAAACGATTCAATCACAATCTATGGCAATGGAAAGCAAACAAGATCTTTCCAGTATGTGTCGGATTTGGTTGACGGTTTGATTGCTTTGATGGCCTCGAATTATACTTTGCCTGTTAATATAGGCAATCCTGATGAATACACAATTGAAGGTATAATGAGTTATAATGTCCCATTTAATGATAACAAAATTTGGAAAAAAAGAAAAATGATAAATGTATGTTTTCTTTTTCAGAATTTGCAGTGATAATTAAAGAATTGGTAGGCGGGACCAGCAAAATTGTGGAATTGGCAGCGGTCGAGGATGATCCCCAAAGAAGAAAGCCTGACATCAGCCGAGCTAAACAGTTTCTCAACTGGGAACCAAAAGTTTCATTAAGAGAGGGGCTGAAAAAAACTGTTTCATATTTTGCAAAAGAGCTACAAAAAACTAAGTACTTGCAGAAGACGAGCTTCAAGCATCCATCATACAAAAACGACCACGATATCATAGAACAGCTCGAGTGAATCCTTGAGTGAAACATTCGCAGTGCCAAATTGGGACGGTCAACTTTGCCAAAATATCCCGTTCGATATATCAAATTGTTTCCTGATCATCAGGTTTGAGATTTAATTTCAATTTGAGTCTCAATCTATCTTGGACGCGACATTCATGATGGTTCTGTTTTCTTTTTCAGGTACGATCTTTTAAATTCCTCCATTCAACGTGCTGCCGAAAATTGTAAATATTCGTTCATAGAATAAATAATGTTAAATTATTATAAAAAGGTCTAAGGTAGTGAAAATATGCTAGTTCAATTTTGATATTTTATAACAGAATTTTGGTTCATATTGGATTATATCCGCTTGAATTCTGTTGAGTTATTCTAAGTGTAATGTATTTTGTTAATCATGTTCAAGCAATTGTTACAAACTGAATTTTGAAATTTCTTTAACAAAATTGAGAATTTTTATACATTGCTGAACAAAAATTGAGAAAACAAATATGTAAATAATCAGATTCATCGCTTGGTTACAAATTTTCATAATACAAATAATGTGCTGTTGTACTTCACATCGACCATAGGTTTAGCGATTTTGAATGGCAATTGGATTCGATTGAAAAAATTGTTGACAAAAACTAATGGTACTATATAATAATTCCAAGACTGATCCCTGGTATCTATAGAAATTTTTGCCTAACGATGATAAATGTAAAAATATTGTAAATAGATTTAACAAACAGTTGCGAATTTTTATGTTTTTATATAAAAAAAATATCATGGATTTTGCCACTTGTATTAAGTTAATGTTTCAACTTTGTTTATTATTTGAAAGAGGTACACCTAAAATATTTATTGCTACAATTACATTTTTGTTTTAAAAATATTCTCGAATTGATACTTTTATATCAATTTCATTTGAAGTCAGAGTTCAACTCGTTCAAGGGCTTATAATAGAAAATGATATAATAATGATTATACTTTAATTTCTTTGTTCTCTGTACGATCGGCTTATTTAATTAGAATGTGTCATTTCAAAATCGCGATACAAATTGAATTGCTTTTAATTTTGCCGATTATAGTTTATTCATTAAGGTATCGATTTTTTAAATGGTAAATAATAATTAACGATTACTCAGTAGTTCAGATAATTACTCTTGTAATTGTCTTCTTTCTTTTTCTTTATATTCCATCCAATTTATCAAACTTTTAATTTAACATTTCAAATTTGTATCTGTCTTGCAATTTCACATTCTTTATTTGTGATAGATTTTTATGTTTCTTAACGATCAGTAGAACCGCTCAACGCTTGTTATTTATTTGATCAATACGGGCGAGCAATTTCAGTTATTCAAATGCCAAAATTGCTTGTTGCATCTAAAAAGAAAATTGAAAGAGGCACTTTTCAAAAAAGAAAACGACGACACAAAATATTTCGGTATTGATCGGTGTCCCTTATCGTGAGCGGCCAATATGTTTGCCAATTTTTGAATATGAGACGACGATGTTGGTCCGCGTTAACACTGAAATATTCATGTCATATCAAAATGTACGAATCGTCAATATTCCAACTCTGTGAATTCACTTTGAATAAGTTCCAGCGGGACGACGCGATATCACAAGTCGTCGCACTTTTAAATGTAAATAACAGCTACATTTTCAAATCATTTTTATTTCATTTTCGATAACATTTCATTATCATCTTTTTTCTAAAATTTCTTACATTTCTATTCTAGATCTAAATTTCAGACGAAACAATTTATGTCCGACTGTTTTCGAAATCAACCACTAGGTGGCTATCGTACTTTTTTTTCCACAAGAGGGCTGTACTTTAAGTAGTATTAATCGCGTTCTGTTTAGATGTAACTTCACTCTGGTCTCCCTTCAGTACACGCATAAATCTTTCGCCTTTTACTAAAGATTTCCGTGGAGGGGGACACTTGATGAGTCTAGTACTCAATTTTTGAAGTACCTGGCGTAAGCCGGGTCATAATAAAATCTAAACACAAGAAACTGTCAAATGAAAATATGACTAATCTATATAGTTTTTTTTAGTCTTATATTATTAATTTATTCTAATTTCTTATCTTGTAGCTTTAATTTAAAGCTCAAATCTGTTTATAAGTTTGTATATAAGAAAACAAAATCCATGAAACCCGGAATGATAATTGTAAAAAGATCTAAACATGCGAAGCACCCACAAATGTTTCATCGAAATCACAGTTTATCGAATAGTAGCGTTACCGTTCCATAAACCTAAATCCATCCGAAACATTCTTCTGCAGCATGTCGTTGGAACCGATGTCTTTTTTACGCCCGAGGGGATAAAACTAAATTACGCGCCGAGGTCCCCATTCGTTGCCGGTGGAATAAAAAAGCACACGCAATATGTAGATCAGTGTGTATAGACAGCTATATGTCGGTGTATGTGTATGTGCGAGCGTCAATAAATGTTCACGATAAATCCTGCGACGATTATCATAATCCGTACGGAAAGCTGAGAATTCGTGGGGGCACTTTTCACCACGCAGATCGGGAAGTTACAGATGGAGCGGCCGACTGGAAGGGATGCAATTGGACGTCGCGACGCTCGCACCGTAGCTCAGTTACCGCCCAGGTTGCGTCGCGAGCGTCCGCTCTTCCGTGTCCCGCTCCCCGTTGCCTTCAACTTTCGCGCCGACCGGGTTTTGAGGGTGGCAAAAAAAAAGAAGGAAAAACAAAACGAAAAAATGATTCAAGGAAAAAGAGCGCGGGGGTTGGAGAAGAAATAAAAAAGCAACTGCCAGGTGCGTGTGTGCTCGTTTTCAACTCGTGTGGGCAAGTGCACATGACGTTCGTGCAAGTTTCAACCCCCTTTTTCCATTCTGATAACCAAACTCAATTAGACATTCGGGAATTCGTTGCGCTGCGACAAGTACTTGGCCAAAATCACCAAAAGATTCAAACAACTGATTATGCGTTTCAAGTAGTTTCACACAATTGTTGTTTGTTGCCTTTTTTTAGTCCCCTGGTGTAATAAAAAGAGGTTCTGTAAATTGAGAATGAACAAAACGGTATCAAAGATTTGAGAGATGACTGGGGGATCTTATCTCGCATTTTCATTTTTATTCTTGTGACGTGAACGTTTTTTTTTCTTGTGGATTTGATTAAAGTGTAATCTGACAATGGTAATTTTCACCAATGGTAAATTTTTTTTTAAGTTGTGGTTGAGGGCAAATTTTCTTCTTTTTTTTTTTGCAAACTAGACTAATGTGTTTTGATTTATACGCTTAATCGAGGGTGAAAATTAGAACCGCGGTGCAATTATTGTTTGAACGAGTGAAACGTGATACACATCGCAATTTCAGATTGTAAATTGTTATTAAAATTTGTTTCAATTTTTTTCATGGTATTCTAAATTTTAGCTCCGGATAAAACACACTCTTGTTCTTATTTTGTTTGGGATTTCAGAATTCAAATTATTTAATGATTATTATTCTTCGATAAAATACTTGTTATAGTTCATGAAATGTTAATTTGTCAAATATTTCAAGCGTGATTTCATAACAATTCCTATAAATCATTTTTCATCCAATTTTGTATTTGTAATAGAGATGTTTGACGGGCAGAAAAATCTGAATCAAAACAGGAAAAGAAAAAATCTGGAAATCGTCAGACCTTTGATGTGCCAATTTGACACATCAGACAATTTGAATTCTATAATAAACGGTTTTTCGAAACGGACACTATCGTTTCGTCAGACACCTCGCATGACACAAAATCATAACACACCGCAGTTATAATCGCGACATCAAACGGACGCGCTGATAGATCACAAACATTTTCATCATTATTTCTTGCCCACTTCGTTAGGAATCTAAACGGATAACACACCAATGTCGATGAATCTCGCGCCAAAAATAAGTCCGCGCCTTTAAACATAATAACTCGCGCTAGCTTTGCAAACATTTTTTTGTTTTCAAACATTCGACTTGACTTTGCACAAACTGTTTTTCAACTTTGCATTCCATCAAGAAAAGCGATCTCGATGCAAATATGAAATTGATCATAACTCGTTTTTCTCAAACTTGAATGATTTGAAACTAAACAATTTTGTCACAGATTTCAATCCTAATCAAAACTTGAAATTACGATTTTGCAACGAAACAATAAATAAATACAAATAAAATAAATTTAAAAAATTCAATTAAACATAGTTTGTAATGACGGATTACGTTTTGTTCATAAAAACCAGCAAATTATAGAAATTAACAATTTCATTGCGACTAAAAGATAATAATGAAAACAAAACTTTTTTTTAAGGGCAATTAATTAAGTTCTTCCATTTAAATGGAATATCGTTTGTCATGATCAAAAGGCAATCCTTAACTCATCCTCGGAGCAATTTTTCGTTCCCCGACGTTTGATCGTTAATGAAAGCCAGAAATAGGGATGTGCGGTGTACGATAGACTGGTGAATAAAAAAAAGAGGAAGTAAAAAAAATTTAATTACAACCTTTTGTGAGGAAAATGTGACATTAATTAAGCTCGCTCCGGTTTGATGACCTTTGAAGCAACGAAATCATTGTGTGCCATCAGTGAGATAAGACGAGGAATCGGACGGGCGGCGTTTATGGAGCTTCGTGGGCCGAAATGCCAGCGCGGGGTGAGTTATTTTGATTTGCGAAAAATCACGCGGCCAAGTGGCCGCTAATGCGGATCAATTTTGTCTTACTCAGCGTGCAAACTCCCAGCTCGTTTGCTTTCACGCTCATTTACCCGAAATTGGAGCATTCGTGTCAGCTTCCAAAACCATAATTACTACTCTAGATATGAATACAGTTCCATTCACCTTTGAATGAACTGAGATATAATTTAAACTTGTTCAACATTTTTCTTTTTTCATTTTCTTATGGGACAGAAAGATGTGTTTGGAGACATTTTTCGAATACAATTAATGTATATTTGAATTAACTTTTTTTTAAATTAAACTTTTTCTAATTAACTTTTGGATTAATCGAACAAGTGTTAAAAGATGCGTGACCATATTTAAAATGTTTACATAACATTCAATTTTGTAAAACCAAATCTGAAATGAATATTTTCATGGTGTTTATTCAACCTACTTTCAGTGGAGGAAATATTTATCTGAAATCGAATCGACAAATATTTAATAATAAACCTTATGAAATAATTGAACGTGAAATTATAATACCGACAAATCTCGCAGTAAATATTAAATTAATAAAATCAGAGATGGAAACCAAAATTGAATTCGTTAGGATTTTTAGTTAATATTTTGAATATTGTATAATTTAAAGAACAAATTATTTTTATCAGTTTTGTGTATTTGAAGATATTATTTCTTTTTTTGTTATTACGCAACAAAAAGTGTAAACAGGAGGAAAAATTGCAATTATTGGCGCGTTAACGAATTCGAATGAGTTTGCGAAAATATCAGTTTGCAGTCAGACTGAAATGAAAGTATGAAGTGCCATCGATCTGACGGTTTTGGAATACGTTGCTTGCAGTATTGCATAAGTTTTGAGTCTTACAAAAATAAGTACAATTTATTAGTAATATTTGCAGGTACAAAAAGGTATGCTTTTTTCTTGAGGGTTAAATTGTTGACACTGATAAATTAGTGGGGTTTAAAAATGACGGCTCATTGGGAAGTTTTAAAAGAGGTCGAAAGAATTTGATCGTTCTTTAAAGCGGGTAAAAAAATTACCTAAACTTTTGACAACTCCTTTAAAAGTTAATCGCACGAGATAATACTTGATTCCTCATTTGAATGTCTTAAAAAAAATACTTTTTTAGAAAAAAGAAAGATTCGTTAATTTAATTCTTTTTAAATTGAGGTCAATAATAAACAGTTCATAATTGTGAGATTTTTGTCATCTGAAAATTTGTTACTGCTGATCCGGTAACATCCGAGCTGTTCCAGACAAATCAGGGAGAAAGTAAAACATTTATTTTGTCGGGTGTGATATTTCCTGCAGACGGCATATCAAATGCTCTCCCGTTGTGTAAAATATTTCACTTCGTAAATTTTCATACAGGCATAATAATTTCGTCCTATTATTTTGACAGGTGTAAATTTATTCGATGGGGTAGAGACAAGAATCTAAAATCACACGGATGTGGTGAAAATTGATTTGTCAAATATATCATGAATGAAATAGGGGCTGGCATTTTGGTGCCCCTTCGGAATAGAATACATATTCATTTGAATTCATTTTTTTTTTTTCATAACATCTTTTCCAAAAACTTGGCTAGGAAATATTGCTCCAATTATTGAAACCAAAATTAAAAATTAATTTGATTAAATATTTATATTAAAAAAACTCAAAGATACTTTTGATACGAACTTGATTACATTGGTTTAATTTTATGTGTTTCATTTATTTGGTGCACCGCGTATAAATGAACTTCATTGCCAGTTCATTAAACTGTTTTAATTGCGTGTCCTCGATTAAATTTAAAAAGCGCTGATAATAAAATAATAAATGAGACTCAATTATAAAAAAAGTTTGTGTTTTGTATTTCATTCAATCTCAGTGAAATTATTTGTTAAAATTGTACACATTCATGAATATGCACACAGTGTCCATCCTTTGTTTTCCATTACAATCATTTTCGTTTGTTTGTAGCGCCCAACTCAACAAAGTTTATATGCTATTCGATCGCGATCGTGTGCAAATGAAATTGTTAGCGAATATTTCACCTATCCTCATTCACGTGATTTAAAGTGTGAAATTTCATCGACTCATTTTTTGTTTTCTCAACTATTTCAGAAGTTTAATCTCCACTCTATTACCTTTTTTAAAATTGCGTCTATTAAAATCAAATACCGTTTGCTAGGCGAAAAAAAAAATTTGGAGAGCACTTTCGTTAAACGTATATCGACCAGTCCGAACGATTTAGCGCCACACTTCCGGCCGAACTAAACTTAGGTCATTGCTACTGACAATTAAACTTGTAAAAACAATAAAATCACGCCGGTAATTAAATTCTTACGAACAGAAATATAGGTTCTGGATACGTTCCAGATGTCTGTTTTTACACATACTAACATTATCAAAGGCTCGGGGAAATGTAAAATTTATCTGATTTTCACCTACTTCAACGGCACAGATAGTGTGAGATAAATAAATCTTGCATCTGTCGTTATGTTAAACATTTTTCTTATTCAATGTGTCACATTGAAAAATTTCTAATTATTTATTTCACAAATTGTAAGTTTCAATTCAATCTGTTAGATTAAAATTAAACATCAATTTTTTACATCACGTTGCATTTTTTGTACCTTCAAAATTGTTTCTTTTTTTCTACATCAGAGAGAAGCGATCTCACAAGCACAGCTGCAAGGATATATACTTTAAGAAAATGTCGTGTCAGGAAGAAAAACTGGATAGCATCTTTACCATTAGGGATCATCAATATCAGGATCGAAGCTTTTATGTCCCATCCTGTTCCATTTAACGGAACGATCAAAACTGAATGTGCGGAGAGTGAAGCTGCAAACTGGAAAATGTGATATCTGATCCGTCGCTCTAACGCTCGCGCGTATCTTACAGTAGCTTCCGGCACTGCATCTCAAGTCTAAAGATAGAGTTTCAAGTTGAAGTTCATCATTTGGGCATTCCGGCAGTTGTGTCGCCTTTGCCGGATGGGAGGGACTAATGTTTTTATCCTGATGTCAAGTTTTGATTGCTTTTACCCGATAAATCACATCGTTTGCCTACGAGTCTTTGTGGAAATTAATATCTTATGGTGATAGATTTAGACTGACAGATCACAATGCGGCAGACAGATCTGGGTCACTGATATTTGCTCTTGTTTGTATTTTCTCATATATTTAATGGAGTCAAAACAAATGACAAGAATCATTTTCCCCCCAACAGGGGGATAATCGTTTTACTTCATGCTATTGGAATTATCACAAATAGAATTTATATTGTTCGAATTGTTTTTAGTACTTACAATTGATCTGATCTTTTCTTTATCACTGGCAATGATTTGTGCATAATTTAAGACGGCTATAGAGCCATTTTTACGTTTGTTTATTTGTTATAAAAAGTCATATTAGGTCATTAACTGATGCCATTTATTATTTGTAAGTTGTACGTTTCTGGCAAATTTGCAAATGTAGGATACGTAAACACCAAAAGATTCGTGCATGATTTAAATGTTTCCTTTTCGACTAAATCAAAAACAAAAATAAAATAACAGTTTTTACAATAAAAAATTAAATAAAAGTTTTTATATTTTGATGTAAAAACTTTTTTTTATATACACATTGATGGAAATGAAAAGTTATATTGAAGAAAAAAAGGTCGATGATAATAATTTGCGATAAACAAGTGCGAAGAATTGAAATAGTCGTTGAGGAGCTGTTGACGAAATTGAAAAACAGCAGGTTTGATTACCTTGGGAACAATTGCTCTCGGGGTATTATAAGACTCTGCAGGAGATTATGATTGCGTATACGAAAATTAATATGAACTGCGCGAAAGTTTAAGGTGCGAATCGTGAAAAGCGATCGATATTGAAGTGAAGAATAGCGAATTGATATCGAAGTTCTCAGAAGCTTTCATCAAGTCGTACAACAAAATTATTACATCTCCATCCGCGACTTATTTCCGCGTCGCTAGCTCTATTATTTTACAACAAATGAAAGTCATTTGTAAGCTTTACAGACGCTTCTGCCATTTGGGAAATAAAAATGGTTTAATAACATATATTCTGTCTGGATATTGTTCAGGCTAACGACCAAGGGATGAAATTTTATTTTCACATTCATTTTTCACAGCAACACTTTTGTTATCAAATAAGCAGTAAAGAATTGCTAGTTTATGTCTTGATTTTTTTCGATTTTCATAATGTTTCATGACAGATTTGATTTATATAAAAAAAAGTTTAAAAGTAATTTGTTAGATCTGATATGTTTTTGTCATTTGAAGATGGTAACAAGAAATTAAGATGTCAAACAGTATCTTGTACGTGAGCAAGGTTTTCTTTTTAGTTGCAAAACAGACACTGAAAGACGAGGTAAAACAGCCGCAAACAAGGGCGCTAGACAATGGCAAACGAGAAACACAAATATTGTCGTTTTCTTGTAAACCGTGTATTATTTGTCTGACGTTGGAACAAGTAGATAAGAGCCGCTGTGGTCGGACTAATGCACTGTTCGTAATTTTGCTATTACAATTTCAACTGCTTTGTCAATTTGTTATCTTTGGATTTTTTTTAAGTCGAATTGAGTATTACACTTCACAAACGACGTTTTGGAAATTATTTAAAACTATTCTTTTTTTTTTTTTATTTTAGGCCAAGTGTTTTGCAAATTGTCAAACATTTTTGATCGAATTTTTGTTGTCGGTGCTTGGTGCAACGGATTCGACTCTTTTCTGTCGAACGTATCGCGTCGCAACAATGCACCCTCTTCTAGTAAAATTTAACAGCTGACCAAAAAGCTGACACGTCCAATTGACAAAAACTCAATTGACCATTTCGTGTGGCGGCGTTTTTGCCTCGTTTTCACGACCCAACTTTTGCCTCTTTATTCTTTGTGAATATTTAAAAGAATTTTCATCGTGAAAATTGTTTGTTAAACAAAAAAACATTGCAATATTTGTTTCGTAATTATTTCAATCTTTATTTACAATTACATCTTGAAATAAAAATAAACTTGATAAAAATGGATAATTTTCATAAAATATTTGAAAAAACAACTAGAAATTTCGTTTTGAAATATTATTTAGTAATAAGCTGATATAGTCGATGAAATAGTATTGATAACAGTTAACAAATGGAGAAAGATATATACACATTTGTGAAATTGGAAATGTCGCGGTAATTAGTTGACAATCACATGAAACAAAGCATTTTAATATACTCACCGGCCAGTCTGCCGGAACAGGAAGCGTAGTTTCTAACTTAGTTCGTGTGACGCATATGGTGTACGTAGGAGCTAAAATATCTGCGGCAAGTGATATAACAGGGTTTCAAGATAATGGAACAAAACGGATAATTGGATATAAGCGATAATGGATTATTCAGCAGAGGAAAAAATTGTCCTCGCCCCTAATGGTCATTATTCTTGATTTTTTTTTTTTTTGCCGAAAGATGCACAGGCAAAATGGGTTGTGAAAAAGTTAGTGAAAAGCGAATGTGACCGATTTTACAGCTAATTTGCGTTCAAGTAACAATGAATGGAGCCAATTCGGGGGCGTTTATTTAATCCAGCGACCACTTTTTGATTGATATTCAATTTTATTGATTCTAATTGAATGTCCTTTGGCATCGGCCTGACAGATAAATTCACGATTATTGATTGATCAAATATTGATGCAGTTGATTAACCGGCGAAACAATTTATATAATGACCAATTTTCAGTGGCGCTCGACTATTAAATTATCAAAAATGCAATATCAAGTTCATGTCGTTCCCAGTCGATGACTCAAACATTAAGAAAACAATCGCGTGGTATTGGAAAGTTTGTTTTCTATTTTCTGAACAGTTGAAAATTGGAATAAATATACAAAAATGTACGAAAAATATATCAAATTAATCAGCTTTCAAATTCTTTGATACAAAAAAATAAGGCTGATATCAGCTTTGGTACTCCAAAAATTTCAATTCGCTGGCCTCATTTTCAATCTTAAAACAACCAATTTATAATACTTAACAATTATTTTTAGCCCGATTGAAGTTGTACGAAATGATTTAAAATCGTTACAAATTCTGCAAGGGATTAATTTGCCGATATTTTATTTTTAAAAAGTTCAATGAAATAATGGGTTATTTGGAGAGCGATATTTTTCACCAAGAAGCGAAAAACAGGTGTGAGAAGAAAAAAACTGGTTGGGAGTTAAAATGCAAACGTTTTCCGAAATAGACGTTGGAGGCGAACGAGCGCGGAGCTTTATTTTCACTTGCTGTTTTGATTTATGTGCTTGACACGTTGCACACTTATTTAGTTGGGAAATGATTTGTTATGAGTGGATATTGAAATTAAGACAATATTCTCGGGCGGACGTAATCGCGATTGCCAGCATTCAAACCAAATATAAAACGCACACGCATCGCTCGCGGTGGCCTTCGATTTAAATTTATCTACATTACTCGGCCACTAAATCATTCCCATTCAATTCAAACAATACGTTATCAATCATCTGCGTTGGGTAATAAAATTCGCTAAAAACTATTTCTATTTTGTTTTTTGGCAATATATTCTGTAGTGACCCAACGCTAATTGAATCAAATTTACTGGACATGACATCAGTTTCAGCTTTTCTCTATTCCTGTTCTTAATAATAAATACATGCATGCAAATCATTAATTTTTCCTTTGCAAACAATGGTTTTAATTTAAATTTAGAATACTTTTCCATTTAACACTGGACGGCCAACTAATCAAAATTCAAATCTGCATGGTATTATTTTAAGAAATTTAAATTTAGAGTAATTTCCCGCCCGAAATTAATCGGAGAAAGTACTGGAAATTTGGATTTGTATATTTCATATTTCTAATTGAATGTTTTTATGAACTGTTGCATATTACTTGGTTTAAATCTGAATTTGGAGTATTTTGGTGCCAAAAATCAGCCGGGAAAGTACTGGAAATTTGAATTTGTATATTTTCTTAATTTATAATGAACTGTTTGCACGACCTGTTTTTTTTCCTTATACTGTTAGACAAATAAAGAGCGTATTAATTATCACTTTTTCTTAAATAGACATTGTCGGCTCTACAAGTTGTTTCAAAACTATAATGTACTTGGGTTCAAAGCGAAACTCATGTTTATCCGCGAAGCAGGTGATTTAAATTCAGCAGCCAGTTCTTTTGCTTTGAATTAAGTGAGTCGAACACCAAGCTTAAAGCGGAAGATGAAAAAAAAAAAAAAAAAAGATTAAGCGTTGAAAAAAGCAAAACAATTAACAGAGCGGGAGTGCAAAGTCTATCTGTCGAAAGAGCATGAAAGATGTCACAATAACCAGACGCAATTTGTCCAAATAAATCAACTCTCATGTATATTTTATTCTAGAGTAGATTTTTTTGAACTGTCAATTTTTGAACCGTTTTGTTTTATTGTAATTTGAAGTTTTTTCTCCTTTACTGCTCACGTCAGTGTATTTTCATGCCACCCCTTTTATTTACCTTCCACTACAGATATCTTCAGCACTATCCTTTGAAGTACATAGCCACATAACTTTATTTAAAACACCTTTTGAAGCAGACAATAAAAGCTGACTGTAGCTCTATTGAAGATTTAGGTGATAGTCCATTATATGGAGACGCGTCCCAATATAATAAAATTAAATTCAGAAACAAATAAAATCATATTAAATTTGAAGAATGTTATTATTGTTTAATTTGTTTTGTTTGTTTATTTTCATTGATATTTTATCCAACGGTGGCAATTGAAAAGACCCGAAAAGAGTGTTAGATGAAATTTGATAGTACCGTAAAGTATCATGAAATGAAAAATTTTTATATTGCAATATATCATCTTACCTTTCTCGACATAACAAGATTATGTTCCGGAGTGAGGGATGAAGAAAAAGCAAAAGCTAGATAACGAGAATCCAAGACAATTTCGAATAAGGAACTCGCGCGCGATTTTGCATAAAATCAGAACAACCACTGACTAATAAATCTGAGCGTGTCTGCGGTGATGGCTTTATAACTTGGCTCAAGTCTCACGACATGAAGCGCTTTATAAATTGCCTGCAAACGTACCAACTTTTGTGGAGCATGGCGAACTTAGCAGATGTGTTTATTGTGCTCTCGTATATTTTGAAAGATTTGAAAGATCGAGCATCAATCAAACTAATAAATTCGATCCAAGTTGGATGAAACGAACAAAAATATCAAATTATGAAGATAACCCAAATTGATGAACAACAAATTTGAATTTTTGTATATAATAAATTTGGAAGACATTTTGTGGAACCAAATACAAACTTTGAGGATTTTCTCGCTCAAAATTTGGTGGGAGTGTGCTGAATATTTGAATTGCACATATTTCATTAGGTAATACTTTTTCATTTTTGACGAGGAAACTTTACTATGATTAATGCCCAAATGCGGACCATAAAATTTCTTCGGGAGTTTCTCATTTTTTGTTCAGCCATGATAATCCTATTATCTCGATCTATCTCGCTGTTTTACATTTTATTAAAACAAGCGCCCGAAAATTCTTCGGATCGGTCACTAACTTTATTGCCGACGCAAAACGGACGTAAAATTTACAGCACGTGAGTTGCTGAGTAGAGATTCCTTGATACGAAATTGCGGGGGAAGAATTTCAATATGCGAGATCTGGGAAAACCATTTTGCATTTCGCGGATACATTTTTCCAAAGTGGAAATGCAAAGTTCATTTTCGCGGTAAAGGGGACCTTTTTCTCTCTCTCTCGCATCAGTTGTCGAAATTGTTGAACAAAAATTTCATCTCGACGAGCTGGAGCGAACGATAAGCGAACATTTTTGACGACAAGTCAGATTTTAGTTGCGATTTTGCAAGACCCTTTAAAGTGTAAAAAATTCAGACATCATTTCGTTTCACATTTCTAGGTTAACAATCCACTGTACTGTAAAATTGAATGTCTTAAATCAAGTCATTATTGTCTTCATTTAAACGTAATTTTATTAAGTAACGATATCGATAAAGAACAAAGTTTTTAAAAGTTAATTTTTATCTAATTGCTATTGTTAAAAGAATGTCAATTGGCTAAAAAATATTGTCCTTAGCTGTATTAGCACTAAGTCCCCTTAATTACGTACATCTACTATTAACTCTACCGAGCACAATGTCTTGCAAAGAGATTTACATAATTTCCAGGTTACGGTTAAAATATAAAGTACAGCTAGGTGAGAAAATACGTTCGCTCTCGAAAAAATTTATTACTCAGGGAAAATGTTATTTTAACAATGTAAAAGTTTAGTACAATAAAAAACGGGGGAAAACGTTGCATTTCAAGCCGTACAAAGTTTTAAAAGAAAAAAATTGTTATGGTACAGTAGCAACTTTATTTCTCCTCGTTCCACATTATCTTTCGTGATGTCGATTCGAAAGTCATAAATTTGATATGTGAATAAATGTTTACCGATAACATTTTGAACAAAAATTGTTTTAGCAGTCGCGTACACTTTACTTTCCGTCCAATTTAAATCGAAAATATTCGAAAAATGTAAGCTGATGAAAAACATTAATAACACACGTTAAAAATGAAATCAGATTTTATTGTAAAAATAATTTTATGAAAAGGATTATTAACGTTTTTTTGCAAAAACAAAATTCAAATGGAAGGTATTTTATCAGATTAATATAGCTTAGACTTGTGCAAGTTTGAATCAGTTTTAAATCTGAAATGATAAACGGATATTTATGAAAATGACAGATTGCAGTTTGCGCAAATGTATCTTTAATAAACGAGCGAGAAAGTTGAACAAATGCGAGGCGTTGGCGATATCTTAACTGATGGTCTTTGATAACGATTGCAGCCGTACGTTTCCATCAATAATGTCCCGATAAATGTACGCCGAGCTTTCAGCGCGGTTATAGATTCACTCACCAACAATTTCCCGTTCTTGTTAATGATAAAATTCACATAATATAAAATGCGACTCGTATTTCATCGCAAAGTAGTCAATTAAATCCAATAAAATCGTTAACAACGAAATACGCTTTTTCATCTTTTTTATTTCATTTATTTTACTCTCAATTTAATACTTCACTCGACGAAAAAAAAGTAATTAACTCCTATTTTTATCTTTCAGATCTTGCAATTAAAGTGGAAGTGATTTTATTAATTGAATCAAACTAAAGACAAAAATCCGTCTGAGAGGAAAAGTTATTTAATTTTTGTTATCAAAGTGAGCTTCTCTAGGAAAACTATTTAAATTGAAGTCCTCAAGATGCAAAGTGATAAAAATGATAAAAAAAGAGAAAATAATGACTTCATTTTTCTTCATTTTGAAATTGTTGGAAAAATGTTAATAGACATTTACAAGCGTCAAACGTGTTTTTCATGGAAAAAGTGAGAGATGAGGAGATGAAAGATATATAAGATAACCGTTTTTGTTGGTTCAATTGGTAACGCAGCTAATCAAATGCCGAAAGATATATACAACAGAAGAAAAACGGAAAAACAATATATATCGCCTGTGTGAAACACATGTATTAAATAAATACTGTTATTTACACTACAAAGAGCAAGCGAACAAATTGGAGAGTGTGATCGTATATTTCAGCTGCTTCCAAATAAACGTATTACGGCATAAAACTGACTGGAATACTTTTACTAGAAATTCGAAGAGCGTGCATTCATTTTGGTTCATAATACTAGTTAATTTGCAAGTACATTTTTTGTTCTTTCCGTTGTTCCACATTTTTCATCCGATTATCAACAATGAAACTCAACATCATTTCATTTTTACACTTTGACACAAAACAACAGATATAAACATTTCAGAGATATTTCATTTTTATAAAAGGAAACACTTTATTTCTAAAATGCTGAAGCAGTTTGTTTGATTACAATTTTCTATTTGATTAAAAATACTTTTGTTTTAATAATTTTTTATAGGGTAGATAACACTTTTTTTGGAGGGGTAATTTTGTAAGACTGAGATTGCATAATTACTTAACGGATGGATAAGCAAAATTAATCGTCCACTCGAACGTGACTTCCGTTATAGAACGACTGGAGCTTTTTTTATATCCTGAATCCTGTTGTCGAGTTCGTTCGTCTTATTGCCAATTTCCAGTTCGCGCTTGATTCGCTAACTTTTTGTCGCGCGTATAACATTAGTAATTCGCGTAATGACCTGTTTTTTTATATCACAAAGCGCAAAAACAAACAAAATGAATTGCTAGGAGTTTTTAAAAAATAATCGAAATAATAATAAAAGTAACTGTCGCAAGTCAAATAAAGGCATTTAATAATTCATAAAAATGTATATAAAAATTACTATTGTGAAGGAGAGTATAACTTGGGCTGGTAATCAGGGCAAAACGTTTCCTTTATATTTGTAACTACGTTTTCTCGAAGAAAAAGCTAACTTCCGCTCAAGGCGTTGCTTTCATAAATAGCGCACGAATAGACTTATGATCTGCGAACAGAAAGACGCGAGCGTAATGAGAGTTAATGTTATAATTCTAATATTCTACAAGAGGAACGAGAACTCGATGATAAACTTTTCACGTCCCATTCTTTTCTTTTCTCCTTGGCTATACACAGGCGGCATCAAAATTTATTTTATCGACTTAGCCAAGACAGCTTTTGCGCATCATTTCCAAACTCTCAACGGCGGTTCAAATTGGAACCATGTCCGGGGACACTTGAACCAAATAACATCCTTAACAAAAATTCATCGCTACTATTTATCGCAAGGGGAGGTGATATTTTGGAATATTACACAAAATTTTTATCTTCAAGATAATTATATATTTTACAAACTTGAAAGACATTGAATGATCGAAAAGATCTTTTTTAAAAGTTGCATTAAAAACTGGTACGATAACAGAGTAACAGCGGTGTATAAAAATTGATCCATCATTATTGTGAAAACATCGTTCATTAGGAAATAAAATTGTTTGCTCGGGGGAAATTTCATAATGTTTTCCACATCGGTTGCGAGGACATAAATTCAACTATTTCTCTTGATGGTTAAACCAACTAATTACAAAGATCGACCTCTTGTTTTTGGCAATATACCATCGCTAGTTCAAATGCGAATCGATTCGACGGTTCTTGATCAGTTGCAACGCCAATTCCGTTTGATACAAACACCGAGTGTTTTGGCCAGAAATAAAATAAAGGAAAATTAAGATAGAAAGGAAGGTGAAGCAAAATCCAGAAAAGACTAAAAGCCTTGGAGGAGTTAGGATAGATTGAAATTCGTTTTTTGGCCAGTTTTAAAACATCAAAAATCACATTTTAAAAGAAAAAACGAATCAAGGGGATTTGTTTTTTCTGATATATAGTCATGATTTTTGTTTCATTTTAAATTTGAATTTTTAAATTTGAATGCATTTTATTTTCTTCAATGATCTTGTGTCTGACAAAGTATATTTGAAAAAAAATGCAAAGGAAATCGTTTATTGTAATGTAAAACTTGGAGGGTGAAATAATGGAGGGCAGTGTGCAGCGAGAAAATGATGATCATACTAGAGCATTCTGCATAATTGAGCTGGACAAATGAAGGGTCGGGACTTATACCGCGCACCGATTCGACGTCACTATATAGACGATACTTTGATTTAAAGTCGAGTCGCTAACTAATCGTTTCATCCACAAGGCCGCTTTGACGTTAAACGTCAACGGATAATAAACCAATTAGGCAATTTTGAATTTCATAACATCGATATCAAACTTTTGAGAATGAGGGATAATTGTTATCAGCTTTCAATATCTAATCATATTGAAACGCATTTCAAAGGTGCATTGAAAAATTCAATTTTCGACATGAAAAAATTTTCATGTCGGAAACTATTTTCAGAATGTAAGTGTGAATGTTTGTTTTTGTTTCAATTTGAAAATCTTCATTTCAAAAGGAATTTTAAATTATTTTGTTACAGATGTAACTTTGAATGATTTTTCAAAAACATTTTATAAAAAAGTTTTCTTTTTGCAACACATGAAAAATAATATTTGCGAATTGTCAAAAGCAAACGATAATAAATATTCAACAGTTTGCTCTCTACGACAATGTTAAATTCAGCGGAGAGACGACACGGCAAGATTAATTCGTCGCGACATAAGTTATTTTATCAGCGTTTATACAATAGGGTTGCTCATTAAGGGGCTTCGAAAGATGATCGGTGGTTTTGCGATGTATTAAACATTAGACATAAGAGAGAGAGGCGAAAATTTGCAATTTAGATAATTCTCACGGGCCAATAAGTTATCGTCTGCGGAAATAGGCTAATGGCTTGATTTTATGAAAACGCTCGCGAACGAAGGGACGTGTTTCACGTCGAGAAAGTCTTGAAATTGAAGCAATAATCATTATCACGAGACCTGCCAAAATCTAGAGCATGTGCTTTATTGCGACGCGAAATTCTATCTCTTTTGTTGCGTGTCTGGGATGAGCAGAATTTTAATTACGATTTTGCAAAAATCCTATTTCTTTTTTTTTTAATTTGCATGCCCTCGAAAGGTAAATGAAACTTAAACCATTTTTTTCCTTTTCGTTTCAGAAGTCTGACTTTAGATACGATGCGACGATCATGTCACAAGATGGTAAGTTGTGAAAATAAAATGTTGCTTCTGACGTCAAGTTACGTCCAATTGATGTTGATAGGAAATAATTTTCATCTTGCGCCAAGATAAATTTGTGTGCTTTGGTGCAAAAGCATGGTTTTTCCTGAATTTATAGATACTATTAGTGGAGGCTTATCTTTTTAATAAGAATAATAGATATATACGCCCCTAATCAGAGATCGATAACCGTTCAGGATTAATCTTATCTCCCCACTCAGCTATATCCGGAGAATTTATTTGATACAAAGGTTTAGGATGACGTAATAGAAAAGACAAACCGGCATCTAAAGCGGTGCGTACAGTTGTGAAAGGATATTTTGTCGGAATAAATCCTTTGAAAGGGAAGTGTGCTCCTTGTAAATAAAGGTTCTTTATGTTTTGGTTATACATTTGGATGATCAAAGACAAACATAAATAAATTCCCTTCTCGGTGGCATGCGTACCTTTAGCATAAATTTTTGTTTGCGAAAATGTGTTTCTGATATGTTATCATGTTCCGTCGTAGAAATGGAAACTGATTTGTTATTAATTTTCAATTATTTATTATTTTCTTGTCAAGTGTCAGATGTTGTGTGATATTTTGCAAGGTTAGCTTCGGATGACTCGCTTGAATATGCTAAATGTATAGGACCGGTGTTAGTGTCTCAATTGTAACGAAGCATTTCTGACGGGAGAGCTCCGGTTATTGGTTCGAACTGGAATTAGACAGTCAACCATTTCAGTGTTGAGCTATTTGTAGCTTAACTTAAATACTGAAACGTTGAATTTGATGTAAACAAAAATACAATACGGATATCGAACAAATCATTTTTTTTTTTTTTTCAAAAACTCTGAACCAAAATTTATCCGGCAGCGTCAAATGAGAATTTTTAATTTTTTAGGAATAAATTTTGAAATTTTGTTGCAAACAAATAAATGGAAAAAGTATTGCAAATTTGAATGTTTCTTTTAGAATTTGAATTTGCAAATTTTTCCCGCCGAATTGTTGTGTGCAAAAGTGTTAGGAATTTTAATTTGTATGGTAATTTATATGTGTTGTCAGGTTTAATTGGCATCGGAGATAGACGGGATTAGTTTCAGCTAACTATTATAATATATATCAGAGAAGCTAAGCGACCAATACACGTTGTAGATTAGGAAGACCATCTTGCCATGGAAGCAGAATGTCAATCAACGTTTGACCCTTTCTTCTCATGTGACTGGCGTATGAAAGGTGGATTCGCAGATAATGATCACGGAATGCGGTTAACTAGTACGATCCCTGAACTATGGCAAAGCTCAAAATACGATAATTATTACTTGAAGCCGCTTTACATTCTGAACATACAATCTTAATTGAAACTCCCTGCAGCTTATTGTATCAAATTCCTGTTCAATTACTTATTGCAGATGCTTTTGCAACATTAAAGTTAAACTCTGGTCTTTACTGAAAAAAATGATCTTTAAACGAGTTTTAACATGTTTATGGTTCAAAAGGTAAAAATAGTTTATCGAAATGAAAAAAAAAACACACACACACAAAATGTTGAAGTGTTTTTTTAATGAGGCACCAATAAGATCATTTCATAGTTTGTTTGAATTTACGCTATTGCATGACCTCGATCATCAAATAAAAAATGAGATAATGTTTCGGTACTTAAAGAGAATATTTATAACGAATTTAAAGAACAGAAGGATGAGTTCTATGACAGTATGAAAGACAAACGGAATAAAGCGCTGGAATATATTATTGCATCAGGCAAAATTCTTATGCAACAGTCGAGTTGAGATATAAATATAATAACAAGGGAAAACGGAAGAAGAATGCATAAGATAGAAAAAAGAACAGTAACAGAAGATTACTGAATTTTCATTAATACTAAAAGATTTGGATATATTTATGGTTACTATAACAAATAAAAAATAAGAATCAGTGCAACATGGGGTTGAATAAAAACATAAATCAATGAACTTTAAGTGAAAAGGAATTCAAAACACTAAATAAAGTATGGCAATATTCATGAAATAACTATTTGTTATTTTTCAATTGAACTTTCCTGCTAAGTAAATTTACTCAGAAAATAATTTTATCGAATGAATTTCCTCGTTTGTTTTTATACAAACATTTATTTTCCGAATAGTTCTAATTTGTTGAATGTTGTTTTATTAAAAGTTAATTATTATTATTTTCTTACGTTTTATGGCTATATTTCATATTATATAGAGCAGAAGTATTATATAGAGCAGTTCAGGGATTTCAGTCTGTTTGTTTGGTGTCTATTTTTTATCTTACGTAATCCTTCAAAGGCGATTGTCCCCGCTATTTTTCTTTCTTGACGCAATAGCAGTGCGATAATTCATTAATTTTACTGCTAGTCGCAATTCAACCCTCGATGAATCTCGGAATCGGCAAGCGGAATTGACGTTTTCATTCATGCACCTATATAAACTCATCAATTCCTTGTTCCTCTCAATAAAAAAATCAAAAGCCATTGCTACAACTCAAGATCGTGCATATTTTATCGACTCGAATGTTCTACAGGAAAATCTGTCTCTCGTCATCATTCGCTAGCAGAATTCATTCAAGAGCACTCTAGTTTATTCTAATTAATTGTTCCAGCTGAACGACCCTCTACCTATAATCATTTCGAATTTTTGTAACCTTTTTTTTCTTATTTAAAATTCAGAGTATTCTAAATTTTATATATAAAATATTACTTAAATTTAAATATTCAGTACTTTACCGTCCAATTTTCCGCGGGAAAGTACTGCAAATTTAAATTAGATATAAAAAAATCTATTCAGATTACAATTTCCAGTACTTTCTCAACTATTTTATGGCGGGAAAGTACTCAAAATTCAAATTTTGTTGGAAAATACTCTATAAATTAAAATTTCTAATACTCTGCAATGGTAGAAGAGCGACTAGAGATTCTGCAATAGGACGTCTGATTGATTCAGGTAGCTCTTGAGTCAGAAGCAAGGAACAATTATCGACATCAGATCAATTAATTGCTACGTCATCATTTCAGGCGTGTATTCGAATTTATTATCAAATTCAGGTGATCTTACGTAAGGTTGATAACTATTTTTCGTCGGTCGATTTGATATTTTAATGCCGAGGCTTATAACAATAGAAAGCAAATTATAAATTTCAAATAATGATTCTTTCTTATTTATATTCTAGGGAAACGTCATCAATTGATTGTTTTACAATATTTAAATTTTGAGTTTTTTCCCGCGTGATTTTTAGCGATGAAATATCAGACATTCGGATACTCAAATTGTGTTCCCGGTTCCATTGGGAATAAACGAGAAACGTGAATCAAAAAATTGTTGAGCGATGGAAATGGAAACTTGTACATCCGAATGGTTGTCGGTGGTAAAAAGACATACACTTGTAACACCTCTGTTTATCCAGCATCGAGTCTGTTCGCAACTCGGCCATTGTAACTAAATTATCAAAATACCGAGGAAAGCTGATTCGACCTAATTTAAATGCTGCAAAATTCCGTTGGAACAGCTCTCGGCACCGGATTAAACTGCAGCATCAAAGCAATTTGTCCGATAGCCTGAACGCGCATTATTTCATCGACGTTTTCGCGCGTGTCTCGGCTGCAAAATTATTCGCACGAAAATGCATGAACCTCGGTTGCAAAAAAAATCACGCTTTTGTGCGACCGTCGTATACACTGCTGTGGAAATATGACGTGTCTCCCAGAGATACGGATTTCCTTAATTTTTTTCAAGTTTTTCCAGCTTGAAAAAAAATTTATATATTTGTATGCATTTTTTTTTAATTATCTGTTTAAGCGCTGATGCAAAATGAGTTTACTTTTTTAAACGACTTCCATCAAGCATGACTATTCATCTTTGCCTAATTACATTTACCACTTTGAATAATATTGCATGCGTCAAGGCATTCAATTGCAACTGTTCTAACTCATTTTTCAAAATAAATGATGAAATTTTCATTTTTCAAATTAAAGGATCGTTCTTTTATAAATTTACTTTAACTGAGAACTGCTATCGCAAATTACACTTTAGTTACACATCGTCTTAAACTTTGTTCGTACCTTTTTTTTCTGAGGCCACTCCAAAGGAAAAAGTTCTGATCATTTCTGATAAACTAAAGTACAATTTTCAGTCAAGCACAAAAGCTTTTTTTTTATTCGTCGTATAATCCGGATTTTTTTCCTAAGTTCTTACCACTTCACTTTGTTGAATTTTATTATTTTCATTAGCGTAATTATATCTCTTTATTTGTTGCAGTTATTTAAATTTAACAATAAACTCCAAAGTGTTGGACGATAAAATTTACCATAACGTAAATTAAATATAATTACAGGAGCGACCGCTTAAATAATGATTTAAATTTCGTATCATAAAAAAAGATATCTCTTAAATCTTTGAAAAATCGTAAAGTGAAATAAAAAAAATATCATAAAACTTACACAATGTACAATGTCGTATGGAAGGCATTATATGTGATAAAATTTTATTTCTAAAAAATGATACATATTAAAAAAAAAGAAACACTTCAATGAAAATATCAATAAAAGAACAATTGTTGTAATGGAAAATAAAATGTTTTATTGAATATTCATTGACGTGAATTTGTACTTGTTACATAATTGTAAGTAAATTTCTTCTGACTATATCTAAGTTGTTTTATGATTTTTATTGAAGACAATCTTTGTACTCCTTTTTTTCAATGGTGTAAAATATATTTATTACTTTATCGTGGATTTACGAAGGTTTAATCACAAGAAATCACCGTTTCCAGTTTCCAGGCACAGATCACCTCAGACGTTTTTCTTTATAATGACCACTCGTCGCTTTTATGTACGACTGAATATTGATTTTTCCACTATGAAGAAAATGCCAGCACGTCATTTATTTTCTTCTCTCTCTCTCTCTCTTTTATTGCGACTTTGAATTGTATGAGATCTGACATTTTTTCTTTATCTAACCCCCACGTTCATATTCAAAATTTTTTTCTTTTTTCAAAAAATTCCAGATGGAAATTTTCGTGGTAAGCCGACAATAATGAATGCCGACCTAATACTGACAGCAGCAATTTTTTTTAGTTTAGGAAGATATGCAAGAAATTCATTTTGTTATGAAATGATTATCTTTTTTTTAAGTGTCTTTTTTAGCCTTCAAGTTAACCCTCTTCTGGTACCGTTTTGATTTCATCTTATTCTAAAGTTAAAATATATATGACTGCATATGTAAAATTGTTGCCTGTAGGGAAAACGGTTGAGATGGTTTTCTTTTGTAACGAGAAAGGAAAATTTGTATTGAATTTGTTATTTGAATGCAAAACCAAGACGAGCGATATTCGCATCCCAGCACCAAACGAAAAATGTTATCAATATTGAAAAATTGATTCCACCCGTTATCGGGCCAAGTTCTTGCGAGTTCATATCATCGGTTGTTGTCGTGCGAAATCGATAACAATATTTGTACGTATTTGCGCAAAAGCATCAATTCTTGTAGGCGCTCGTGTTAACGCTCAATCTCGTACGTCACTTGCGTCTTCGACCCTTTTTTCTTATCCATCAGCGCGAAAGCACCAGACAGCGGAGATGCAAAGAATAACATACACGAAAAAGTATATAGTAAGCCGATGTGGAACGAGAAACTTAACTGTTCCTCGAAATTGTACGTCGAAATAACCGACCTTTCTTTTTATCTATACAGAAGCAAGTTCAGATACATTTAAACTTGCTTCTTCTTGGAAAGTCCCGTAATCTCTTATTATCTATTGCAACATAAAATCTTGAACTATAAAATATACCATTAAAAAAAGTATAAAATGTATAGTTCAATAGAACTTGAAATGGTGAAAAAAGTCAAATAGCAAGAATTAATTAAATCAATGTGAATATCTCGAAATTTCATTTTTTCATGGAATTGGCAAGATTGGCATGAATTATTTATGATAAAAGAATGAAAATAATTTTTGTTGTACCAGTTGAAATTTTAACAAACGTATTTCGAATGCAAGTTTATTGATACGTTAAAACGAACAAATCGCACGTTGGAAATTCGAATTTGTTATTGCATTTGGCCAAAAATATTTTCTCGAGCGTTTTCTTGCTCGATCGCAAACACAGATGTGAATGACTGATGTGAAACATCAAAGTGCATGAGACCGACTGAAATGGTTACTTGATTCATATCGTCGCACTTTTATATAAAGTGATAATTCATTCGTTTCGCAAAAGTCAGAAAAACACTGTTAACCAATCTCCAGAAAAAGAAAGAAAGAAAAAAAAAAAGAAGATAAAACAACCTAAGGTGTGCATATTTTTGCCATTATGTTAAAAAAGAATTTTCATATCGTAAAAATGATACGAACAAGTAGGAGTTTTTATATAAACAGCAATTGAAGAATAATGTGTACGAGATGATTATTCGATAACAGATGTAGGTCTTATGACTGATGACTTTTCTTTTCTTAAACTTCCACGAAGACGAAAGACTGGGCAATAAAAATGGGTTCCAAATTTGGCGAAACAATTTCGGCAACTGAAACTGAGTTTATTGAATCAAGCCGGATTTCAATTTTCTACCTGAACAAATTCAAATCAGTATCTATTTTTCGTCTCGACAACGAATCATCTTATGAAAGTTTTTGTTTGTGTTATACGAAACAAATACACCTTGTTAATTAAGAGTTAAAGTTAAATTTTGCGGTCGGGTGAGCTAATTCAATTAAACGTTGAAATTGTCTGTTTCAGAGAGTGCGAGTAAAGATGAGGAATATGTGGATGATGATGAGGGGCCGTCAAACAGGTTAGAGCTAGAATCAACACAAATTTGCGTTTGAAAATGGCAGATAACCAGAAGCCTCATCGCATGGAGAGGATGTTTCGGCGGGAGGAGCATCGCGTTAATTTCAGCCCCGAGGCTCCGCCGTCGCATCCGCCTCATCTCCTCAAAAGATCGGAAAATGGCAAAAAAGTCAAGGTAAGGGCCAACCTGGAAAACGATTATACAATTTCCTTATATTAGTGGATGTTTTTAAATTTAACATATTCAAAACAACTAAACTCTGACTTTTGTTTAAATGGAGAACGATATTATGATTCTTATATTTTCATTTCACTGTAAACTGTAGTGCCACCTATCCCCACCAGATGACGCGCGTTCAAATTAAACTTCGCATAGCACGATAATAGAACGTTGTCATGTGAATTTCAAAAATTGAATGACAACCTGTTTCGTACGAATTGAAAGAGCTTTAAGACTTCGTATCAGCGAATTGAAGCCCTACGATTCGGAGGAACACTTTTCAATCACACACTCCAGCACACCTCAATGGAAATGATCGATCTGCTGTATAACTTCGTCCGTGTTCCGACTTATTCACGGGCGCGAACGAAAGCGTATCAAAAGGAACTGCGTCGTACTATTTCTAATTGTGAGATTGATGGGAGGAGAATAAGATGGACGGTACTGAAAATGGACGGTAACAGTGTTACACTGATGCCAATCTAATTTGACAATTGAGTTTCCGTCGAATCCACAAGCTCCGATGAACTCCATTCTCGACTTTACCGTCTCGTCGCTAATGAAACATACATCTACTGGAAAATCCCCAACAATAAACATCCCTTTGGAACATATCTTAACTAACTGTAAAAAAGACATGTCTTTTCGTTTCATCAACCTTTCTTTCTTTCTTTTTTTTTGTTTTTTATTTTTTTGATTTTTCACAAATTCAAATTCTTAAAAGAGAGTTTGAAAAGAGTTTCATACCAAAAACATCAAAGTTTGTCAAATGTTCAATATTGTTCATACCTCTTTAATATATAGTCTCAATTATATAGTCTCAAAAGTACGTGTTTATAAAAAGGTTAAGCGTATGATGGTTTAATTGTATCAAAGGTGGTTTTCCCTGACCCTCCTCTTGCACTCGGGGAGCGCCAGGGAAAAATACACTCTGTGATAGTCGAAGCCAACTTGAACAATACTCCTCAAGGACCGAGAGTTCTAATTCTCGAGTACTTTTCTTTCGTTCAAGTTGTAGTCACTTTGCCGCACCTACAATAAAGGCGAAGAAAATCAACGATGTATCACCTCGGCGTGTGTACATTTCTTCTTCATTGATGCTCGCAGCTTGTCATTAAACTTTCATCAATTCAATATCCTGCGATTAGTTTGCAACCGGATTCAACCCAACTTTATATTAATATTGACAACAATCGAATTTACGTGACGGTTATGAACCGAAAACTGTTGAATTAGTTTGACAATCAGTTCTATTCAAATCTTGCGATTCTATTATCTGTAACGAACTTAAATCCAACTAATTAATGTTTTTTTCGAGGAAGTCTCTCTGTTGCTTCAGTTTAGTATCCTAGTCGAAACTACAATACTCAGTACTTGCTACTCAATATTTTAAACTGGATATTTGATAGTTAATGCGTAAATTTTTCTCTGTAATACTGGTTAATAATTGCTTGCAATTATAATGTATGACTTTTTTTATTTAAATTTTATCTTTAGTAAGATGAAAAAAAAATTACATAGTTATGAAGTTTGATTTGTTGCTCTGCATCGAATTTCGACTTGTTCGGCTGAATCAGAGGTATGATAAAGTTTTGCACGTTTTGCAACCGTACACGGAAAAATAATTTCATATCTATTTATCCTCGTTAGCAAGTTTGTCCAAATGTAAGCCAATTTTTTTTCGCGAACAATTTTTATTAATTGAAAAGACGTCGAGTGTAACTGATATTCAGCAATATTTTGACAAAAAAAAATGTAGCAAATGTTTTCGCTTGAAAAGCGAGAAAAAAAAAGTACTGAAATCCACGATTTTGAATTTGACGTTTCAATAATTTGTACACGCCTTTGAAACATATTAAATCGCTAAAAACTTGTTGTGTCGAGATTTGATAGTGTTTGTTAAATTCCGATTAATTCCGGAACTAAATGTCCTGTGTTCAAATGCCAGCCTATAAATTGTACATTTTCAGTCAAATGCAAAATCGTCCGATCGGCAAAATCTCGTTATCAACAATTCATGTTGATATTACATATAACATATAACAAAACTGAAAAACGTTTTTTTTTTAAATCTTGCAACATTTGATACAAAATGAATCATTTATTAGATCTTATTGATTTTTTTGGAATTATACTTGAAAAAACAAAACGTTCAAGTTTAATCAATTGAGAATATCCTTTTGATTGATACAACTTGAAATGTTTTTCTTTTATTTCAATCGACCGTTTAAGTTTTTTCTCCCTCGTCTCAAAATGAATTTGTAATTTTAAATAAACACGAAACAATGTCTTTGTCCTAATTGAAAGACGAAAGCGAGAACGCCTTTGTTTAAACTCAAGTGTCACCCAGTTGAAGGGACAGAGGAAGATAGATACCGTACTGTGTAAAAAGCAAGCAGAAGATTATAAAATGCAAGTTGCGGGAGGCAAAATACAGACGGTTTATTATGTCAGAGTTCGCAATCATTCTCGGGACAACGAGTGAAATCGTTTATCCGAGCTGTAATTTAACGCTTAATAAAAAGTTTGCCGTTTGATGACAAAAATTTTGCCTCACAAATTGGACAGTGCCGAATTGCTCTCTTTGAGCATATTTCTTCATTCGCGTCAACCAGAAAAAAAAATTTTTTTCAATCCATCAGATTTAAGAAAAAAAAAGGAGTCATATTTTTCATATTTTCCATGACGTATGTAAGTATAACATGAGTGACATGAAACAAGCACTTGAATTAAAATGTGGGTTAATGATTATTTTTCTAAGTTTTTATTAAATCAAATAGGAGTTAAAAAGCTGGGTATAAAAAAAATTAGCTCATTCTAAAAAATTAAAATCTGATTGACATTTTTCATTTCCAATTAATTTTGTTGTAATAAAACGGAATTGAAAAATAGGAAAAAGACCTAATTGAAAAAATGATTTTTTTTGTTATTTCAATGTAGGAAAAAAGTATATTGGAACAAACTGCCAGCCAATTTTGATGTCATTCAGCCGTTATTTTTCTCTTACTTTTTTCTTGCCGGGCAGAGAAAAATCTTGAGAACAATAGAAAGATGAACAGTAAAACAAACGGCAAAATGGGGAGAAACTTTAATTTCAAATGTAAATAGACTGCACTCGAAAGAAAGGCTATTTTTCACGAGAAATAAAAATCTTGCGAAATCGTCCTACGTCCAGGATGTGACAAGAGTTTTGTTCAGACGGTTCACAGAAAAAAGGAATTTCGTTTGACACAGACAACGTCGTAAAAAAGCATCTCCTGGAGATTGACACAAAAAGTGGAGTTATTCAGAATTGTAAGATTCAATATATCTTTGCCAATACAATAAATCTTTTTGCCTCTTGCAAAAGATGTGCGGAAAAATGGCAAAACCGTTCGAACCGCGTCTTTATTAAATACGGGCAATAACATTTTTCCAATACAAACGATACGAAAAAATTGCTCTCCAAGTATAAAGACTTAACTTCAGCTATAATAAATCGTCTCATAAAAAGAGTTATCCGCATGCCCATTCGACGGTGAGTGTTTGAGTACAACGTGTAACTTGATAAAAATATATCGAACGAATAAAGTCCTTCAGACTCTTAAAGGATTTCAAATACCGTCAATTTTACTTTAAAATTTGTATCTTTCATGCAAATTTATCTGTTGTAATTCATATTCAAATATAGATGGAGAGTCGAAAAGATTGCGAGCTTAATTTTTGATGACTGAATTTTGAATAACAAAAAGTTTAACTTTTTCCATGATTTTCAAAATTGCATAAACTTTTAAACATGAGTATAAATGGAATTCGATGTTGCTGTTACTTTATTTTATTTGAGTACAAAAATGAGTGTAACATATGAGTGCAAAAAGTACGAATCTGTTGGGATGCCTTGTTATATTTTGTCAATTTGCATGAAACGTTCGAGTAATTTTGCTTGGACCTATGAAAGCCACCCGTATAGTGCCACATTCATGTTTAGATATAGCATGCGTGTTATTCCGGCGGTTAGAATTTCAAGTGTGGACAAACAAGCAATGAGAAAATCTTCTTGCTTGACGTACTCAAATACTGGGACGTGGCTTGAATGCCTGAGCATCAACAATTCTATATGATTTAACAAATTTACTTGAGGTTGCGAATCTACATAGACTTTTTTGTGGTCTGCTGATGTTTGATTTTTTGCTCAAAAAAAAAAAAAAAGTTCCTTTTGAGCCAATGGCTTAAAGTAAAATGAAAAAAATTATCCAAAGTTATTATCAAATGATTAAAAAATTTTCTCGTGTTTTTAAATTGTTAAAAACATAATTTAATATGAGAAACAAGTTACAGATTGTAATGTGACGGTGTTAAGTTAAAAATGTTTGTCAAAAAATTGGGACGCGGATAACTCGATTGAACGAGGAGGAAAAATGACGCGTCGGAATAGCCATTGATCACTTTTCCGCAGAGAGAACTGTGATGACGCGATGCGAAAGTTTACGGCTTCCGGGTCAGGTGGTTTGGGCAACTTCTATCGGCAGTAGGTCTCAAAACAAGAAACCTAAAAGAGTCGTCTTGTTACAAACTGCAAATTGCATCTACCTCAAAGGTGTCAGAGAGAAAAGAAATCACATCGGAGAATTCTGTAAACAATCAAACGTTGCGGAGAAAAATCATATTTTATTTGAATTTAATTGTGTATTTCATTAAAACTATTTTATATCAATTAATTGTTGTTCTTTTATTTTGGATTTACAGAGGCACAGTATCCACGGGATGATGGATGAGGAGAACGTAATCAAGCCACACCAGGAAATAACCAGTCTCCACTTAGATGAGAAGAAATTTCTGCTAGCTGTGGAGCGGGGAGATGTAGCTTCCGTTCGTAGGTACGAAAATTATGATGAAAATCATCAGAATTCATATAAAAAGAATTTTTTTTTTATTTTCACAGTTTTTTAATAATGCTTTTTTGAATTGAATGTCCTGACACTTAGAATAAAATGTCTGAATTATACATCAGCTTTAAATATTTTGCCCAAGTGGTTTTACAGACGTAAAACAATAAGAAAAGCTGTTCAGATCTGTTCAAAGCTGAAAACCAACGAAAGTTTTTCAAGCGCACTTTTATTGCGGTGAAACCGTACACATTTGTTTGGAATAAAAGAATATGAAATTCATTTGAATAATTAATGAATATTAACATAGGTACATTTTTTAATATTGACGATTCATTTTTCAGGATACTCCAAAAGGCTCAGGACACCGGTTACATAAACATCAACTGTGTGGATCCTCTCGGTCGGTCTGCTCTCCTGATGGCCATCGACAACGAAAATTTAGAAATGGTAGAACTTTTAATTGAATACAAAGTGGATACGAAAGATGCTCTCCTGCACGCCATTTCAGAAGAATTCGTTGAAGCGGTCGAAGTTCTTCTGGAGCACGAGGAAAGTTTCAGAAACAAAGACGAGCCTCACGTAAGTTCCAATGAGATTAAATTTTCACTCACAAGTTTTGCATCATTAAAATAAAGAGAGAACAAAAGAATATTTCATTTTGTTTGATTTTGATTGTTGTACAATTTGATCCGACAGAGTTGGGAAGCGATGCCACCAGAAACTGCAACGTTTACACCAGACATCACACCACTGATCCTATCAGCGCACCGCGACAACTACGAGATTATAAAAATACTGCTGGATCGTGGCTCCACTTTGCCAATGCCGCACGACGTTCGTTGCGGGTGAGTCTTCCTTTGCGACTTTTCAACGATGTCATCAGTCGAAAGTTTCTTGCCAATCGAAGCCTCAAATGTGAAGCCAAGCATGAAATAAAATACCCATTGCCTGCAATTTATATTTCACAAAAATTAACCGGCTTTTCTCAAGTTCAACAAAAGCTCCGGCAGGTTTTAAGCTGCTTTTCACGTGGTTTATTATGTGCCTGTTTTCGTGCAAAATGCAATCGCCTTTTATAATTATATCTTCTTTATTATATGATATTTTATGTATTATTTTACGTCATTATTTTATAAGTCACACCAAAAAACCGAGCTTAAATTTATAAAAGAACAATGTAGAGTTTTATTTTAAATTAAAGTTTATTACACGCCGACGATTTTGTACAAAATGGTGTGAGATTTGCGAATTTGCATCATACCTCGCGGGATTGCGAATGCATTATCATTTTGAATGGCACAAGTGAGTTTCAACGTGTCGGCCATTTTTCGCTCTAATCTCGCGGTGTATAAGCGAGCCTCTGACTTGAAATGACTTTGCAGGTGCGACGTGTGCGTCACGTCCAGGTTGGAAGATTCGCTGCGACACTCGAGGAGTAGAATTAATGCCTACAGGGCGTTGGCTTCGCCTTCCTTGATAGCCTTGTCTTCGAAAGACCCTATCCTTACGGCCTTTGAACTATCGTGGGAACTCAGAAGGTTATCCTTTTTGGAGCACGAGTTCAAAAATGAGTATCAGGTAAGATACAGTAAAACTTTTTAGTTTTTATCTCAAGTGTGCAATTAAATTTGGCAAATTAAAAAAGTTACAGTGCACGTGAACAAGTTACAAGAACTTATCCCTCTCCGTCGCACCAAATTCATTTATTCGAACGATAACGTTCAGAGTTTACGATCTCGCGTTACGGTTATTTTCGATTAACAATGCCACTGGCTCTGCTGCGTGCAAGCAAATTTCATTTTTCCAAAAATTTGAGTTTACGACCGACGTCATAGCACTTTGACGAGGTTTCTAAAACGTCTTTCAAGTAAATATTTTCGCTTCGCACAATACGTTATCAGAATCGTATCAGGCGATTACGAACTCTGCACATGATGAAAATTTATTTCGCGTTTACAACGATTTTTTTTAATTCGGGTGATCGCACAATGATTACAACATCGAAGTGGACGTAGAGAAAAAAGAATTTACAACATTTAAGTAAACAACATTTAAGTTTTGAGTTACAAAATTGGAAACTCAATTCAAATTCAATCTAACTGTGATTTGATGTTTGGCTTGATAGGAACTTAGAAGACAATGTCAGGATTTTGCGACAGCCTTATTAGACCACACACGGAGTTCCTACGAGCTTGAAGTTTTACTTAATCACGACCCGACTAGGCCGGCTTTCGAGCATGGCGAAAGGATGCATCTCAATCGATTGAAACTAGCAATAAAATTACGACAAAAAAAGGTGAACTTTTATGAAAACTTGAATTAATTAAAAAGTTCTTTCAATTTGGTTAAGTGAAATTTCCTCATTTTGCAATTAGTAGAAGACTTATTTCTAAGTGATTTTTCACTTATAGTTCAAGTGAAAATTAACCCTTTGATTTTTTATAAAATTAGCATTCTCAATTATTCAAATTTAGCGAGAGAGAAATTTAAAAAAGCGAAAATTAAAAATATGCTAAATTGTCGTGAAAAATGTTGCAGTTTGTTGCCCATCCAAATGTGCAACAATTGTTAGCATCCATCTGGTACGAGGGACTTCCAGGATTCCGGCGCAAGAACATGGTTTTGCAAGCTCTCGAGATCGTCAGGATCGGACTGCTGTTTCCGTTTTTGAGCGTGGCTTACATCATAGCGCCTCACAGTGCAGCTGGTCAAACCATGAGGAAACCTTTTATCAAATTCATCTGTCACTCTGCGTCGTATTTCATGTTCCTTTGTGAGTACATTAACTTCTTCACTCTCGTTTTTTCTAAAAACAAAAACTTTTAATTTACAAAAAGGACAACAAATGACAATAGATCTTAAACATTAAATGTTCCAGAAAATTGTAATAATTTTGTAAGAACACAATATTTCCCAAAAGAATTTGGTAGAAAACTGTATTTTCCCCGAAAATTGTTATTATAAGTTATTTTAGAAGACTCACAAACAATTTGCATGAATTTTCAAGTTCGGTTGTTTATGACATTATTAATCGCCGATACTCTGAACAAGAAAGAGCATGTAAGAGATAATCAACCGTGTCGTTATTATTAAATGGGACATTCAATTTATTATCCTCGAAGCAGTTAATAAATAAGCGAAGTACAACGAGCAAGTTCCTGGATAAGCCAATCGAGTACTGGGATAAGAACAAATATTACACGAAGGATTAAATTATGTTTCATTAGACTGTAAACTTATTTGACACACATGTTTGCCGTCGGTGTTTGCCCAATCTGTGATCCAACTTTCTTTGTCGCACGTGTGCCTTCACGAAACATATCCTCAAATATTCATCTAGACGAAATTTATAAATAAACACAATTTATAAAAAACAAAGATGATATGTGATTTTGTATGCATTTTTTGTAAAAAAAAAAAATAATAATAACCAAAAAAAGGCAATTTATGTTATATTTTAGCGTGAACAAGCGTGATCCAAATTAAGGTCTATTGTTTATTGCCGATGAATAGGGTAGGCTGCACGTGACAGCAGAGCAGCAAATTATGAATGAAAGCGCGCGGCATTAGCGAAATTGTAGGATCGCGAGGACGGCGGAAAAATAATCAGACCTTCGTGAACTTTTAGCACCCCTGTGCGTCTCAATGCAACCGAAGTTTGAGCTCCGTGATTGGAATTTGAAAGAGCCGCTATGTTTGTACCCGCTTGCCGAACGAAATCTTACTTTTTGCTCGGGATCAGATGTCAGAGGATAGTCATAGCCGAGAAGCTTTTATACTTTCTTTTTACTCCCCCTCGACGTTGCTCAACTTCGTAAATATTTTCGAGGAGCAAAGTTGTGTAAACAAGCGAGGATGCCAGCTAAATATAAATTAGCAATCGAATCAAAAAATTCCACTCGTATTGTAATTATAAATTCCATCATGCTTCTTTTTCCTTTTCCTTCTCGTCATTTTCGTTCACCCTTCTTCTTTTTTTTTCTTGCAAAATCTTTCTTCCTGAGGGTAATCATGGGAGCCGAAAAGTTGATGAAAAGCAAGAATTAAACTTAAAACACACGCCCGTTGCACTTGCTTGCTTAAAATGCAAACAAGCATTTTTGTGCAATTTAAACGACACGTTTTGAATGTGGCCGTTACGTAGTTTATTGTGGACGAGAATACGTGCATAAATACTTGGCACATACAACATTTAGCAGGCATTACCAGCGAATACATCATGCTTCGTTTTGAAATTGTAACAAAGGGGAGATTCTTATTCATTGTATGTACATATTGTTTGCCAGAAAATTACCTTGGGCTGTTGCTACGCGACGTAGGTTTATATTAAAGTGCAATTTATCTCAAAACCTAGATTGAACGAGATAAGAACCCGCCATTGTTCCTAATTCATCAACCTCGATTTTCTTTATTTGATAACATTCAAGTTTGGTGCAACCGTTTCTTTTTTCATGCTACTTTTTGTTTAATCACCACACGTTTAATCGATTTTTATTTTTGATGACCATTTTGATTTCAGTTATGCTTATTTTGGCCAGTCAGAGGATAGAAAGCTTGATTGGAAACTGGATGGGCCATGAATTACCCGATACGGAAACCATGCCTACAAAACGAGGTGCAGCGCCAACCATAATAGAATGGTGATCAAATTTGCCAATAATATCTACAGTTCTTAAACTTCCTTAAACGCTGTTTTGAACATATTTTTTGAGATAATTTTTGTTTGGCATTATAACCGAACGTTTAAACAAGTTTTGGCACAGGAAATGGAAGTAAGGATTGTAAAAAAAAAACACGTTTCGTTTTTAGGCTGGTGTTGGCGTGGGTCTCTGGCCTGATTTGGTCGGAGGTAAAACAATTGTGGGACGTTGGCCTCGATGAATACGTGCATGATATGTGGAACGTGATAGACTTTGTAACGAATTCATTATACGTAGCGACAGTAGCTTTAAGGGTGGTAGCGTATTACAGGGTACAAAAAGAACACGAGGGTCAAGATCCTGGATCTATTGTTGAGTTGCAACGTGAACAGTGGGACACGTGGGACCCTATGCTCATTTCGGAGGGTCTTTTTTCTGCAGCCAACATTTTCAGGTACAAGAAAGATTATTTTTAATAATTCATATTTCTTGGTATATATTGGAGTACAAAATTTAGGATGTTCTTTTTTTCATAAATGAATACCAACTAATGTGATTTGACTCTGATTTTTTTAGTTCTTTAAAATTAGTGTACATATTTTCCGTGAATCCACACCTGGGACCATTACAAGTATCTTTATCAAGGATGGTTATGGACATCATGAAATTTTTTTTCCTCTTCGTTCTAGTCTTATTCGCTTTTTCTTGCGGTAAGTAAATGTGACGTTCGTTTCACAATCTGTCGAATAATTTTGAAACAAGTTTCTTTCAGATAAATTTTTCAAATACGTTTATTTCTGCCAGGCCTTAATCAGTTGTTATGGTACTACGCTGATATGGAGAAAAAGCGCTGTCCAACTGCGAATCCTTACGCGGTGAATACAAACATCACAATGGATTCTAACGCGTGTATTGTATGGCGAAGGTTTGCCAAGTGGGTATCAATTTGTCAGAAACCGCAAGGAAAAACTGAATTTTCTGCAAAACTAACTCTTTTTATTAACTCGACAGCTTGTTTGAGACTGTACAGACGCTTTTCTGGGCGGTCTTTGGTCTGGTAGACTTGGAAAGCTTCGAACTGGATGGTATTAAAGTATTCACTCGTTTCTGGGGAATGCTGATGTTCGGCTGCTATTCAGTAATCAACATCGTTGTTCTGTTAAATCTTCTAATCGCCATGATGAATCATTCCTATCAGTTAATTTCGGTACGTTTAAATTGTCAAAACCAGACAAATCAAAGATAGAACAAACCACCTTTTTATATTATACTTTTTTAATTTTCTGATAACCTGTCAGTTTTAATAGAATTGCATATTTTCATTCGTTCTTTTGCATCTTTAATTTTTTACTCCAACTTTTAAAGTGCACCAGTGATAAAGTTCTGATAAAAAAAAAACATCTCATCTGTTGACCTACAGAAACCCCGGCCAAGATCATATTGTTTTTTTTGTCACGAAACTTTTCTGTTATCAAAACTTGTGTTTTTTACAATAATATAGATTCCGGACGAAAAGTCGGAAACAAACCAGGATGAAGCGAGTTAGGAATTGGGTTTTTTTCAAACACTGGTTATAAAAATTATACCTCATTAAAAAAGTTGCGATCTCGTACAATTTGAATCTCAAATTATGACTCTGTGGGCACAGCCATTTTATAGGCTTCTCATAAAATTGTTCGCGTCCAGTCGTTAAAAAGTTACAACGGATTCTTTAGTGACGTGGGACAAAAATCAAACTTGAATTATTGAACTGGGACTTGATTTTATAGTCAGAATTGTATTTGTAAAATGTTGCAAGTTCTCGTTTGTAGTGGCATGTTGATCTTCCAGAGAGCTTTATTCACATAATAAACTTCATCATAAATAATAAAAGACTGATGCTTCGCTATTAATTTACAGTATTAATAAATTGGTAGATTGCAAAATCTGTTGTTTTGGCATGAAGGATGTTAGTTTGCACACTGAATTGTAGATTTTCATACACAATTGCAGGAACGCGCCGACGTCGAATGGAAATTCGCCAGAAGTAGACTTTGGATAAGTTACTTTGAGGAAGGTGGAACCGTGCCGCCTCCCTTCAATATCATTCCGACTCCGAAGAGTGCTTGGTACGTTGGCCAGTGGATCTACAGGAAGCTGTGCGGGCACAGCCGAGCTGCTAAGAAGGAACACATGCGTACAATCAGAGTGAGATAAACAATCTACACGACAGCTGTCGTTGACTTTGTAAAATTGTAATGGAACGTTACAACTTGCAGAGGAAAGTGAAGCAGGCTTCAGAGAGAGATCTACGGTATCAAAGTATTATGAGAAATTTAGTCAGACGCTACGTCACTGTTGAGCAACGGAAGACTGAGGGTGAGGGTGTCACCGAGGACGACGTCAATGAGATCAAACAGGACATCAGTGCTTTTCGGTGTGAACTCATTGAGATTCTCAAAAATTCTGGAATGAACACCTCGACGGCTTCGGGAATGGGAACTGGTGATCTAGAGTTTTGTCTTGTTTCTGTCGTGCAAGCTGTTTATCAAGATTTATTTTGCTTCGCAAATGAAATTGCTTCTGACGTACTTGCCAAACAGTTTGGAACGACAACGTTTTTTTTCAAACTATAATTTGCATTAGTGTGATTACTAATTAATTTGTATTTCACCTCATCACGAATTTCACATCAAACCCGAAATGTCCCAGGGATTCGCTCAGCGTCCAAATTTTGTGACACTTGATTTATGAACTCAACTTAACTTGTCCAATCATAAGTTTTGGTACTTTTTTGTCACTCAATTTGTCACGCAAAAATGTCAATTCATCATTCGGAGTTAACAAGATGTTCCCGCATAATAGAGAGATTCATGCAAAGTCTATAAATTTCAAGTATATTTTGATCCAAAGTAAAATTGTCTTTTTATTTAAAAATCTTAATTGATATTGTAACGAAAATGAATGGAAATTTATCATTTACATAATCAAGACTTTCCAAGCACTATTTTTTTGAGTTGCTTCAGTTGATTAGTAGTTGCTTTTGTTTTGCACCTGTTTCGCCAGACGGATGCGTGAAAGAGTCATTCATAGGTGCAGGAGGGAAAAAGAATCGTCAGAAAGAGCGGCGCTTGATGAAAGGCTTCAACATCTCAATCCCGCCGCCCGGCTCAAGCGGCAGCGGTAACTTGGCCCCGGTCTCGGAATCGACGGCTTCCCTACAGCAGATCCCTGACGAGGCGCTGCACGAAACGTTTGGCAGCATGTTCAGCGGCATCTACGGCCAAGGCACAGCTTCTAAAAGGAGTCCCCATCACGTCAGCACCAGCAGTGTTCCTGGACTTACGTCCGCCTCTAGAACACGAGATCCCAGAACTAACTCGCATAAACGACGATGGGGCACTCTTATCGAAGCTGCTAAAGTTAGCAGAGTGTCCAGACTTATTGGTAACTATGAACTGCTTATTTCGATTCAGGTTTCAGGACTGTAAACCTGAGTTGAACATTTTTATCATTGCAAAATAGACCAGATTTAAATTGAAGCAATATTATTAAATTGTAAACTTTAGATAAATTTCAATTTAAAAAATTGTATAAACTCTTTTTAATTGTATGTTGAATATGAATGACAAAAATGTTTGAAGCATTATTGTGCGGTGAAATAACGAAATAAATAATGAAGAAGAAAAAAAATATTAGTGAGCAAAAAGTCGAGAGTTTTATCTTCTTGCATCTACATGCAGGGGCATATAACAAGAGGTTTGGTGGTGCTTTTGACGAAGATTTTCATAGTATCGTCAACAATGAAACTGGATAAAGCAAGTGGCAATAAAACTAAAATTCATCCACAAAATCAGGGAACAAAATCTCGGAGCCATTGTCGTCTGCATGAATCAATTAAGCGATTGTTAAACAAGCTATATGTATACATATATATATATATATATATATATATATATATAGGGCATCAAAAATCACTGACCGATGAAAGTTTTGTCGTAGCGCCCGAACGAAACTTTTTCAAACGAAATCCTGCGCTGACAAAAGAAGCTCTAGAGTTATCTATAGTTATGACAAGTTTGTTATTTTTGTTGAACTATTTTTTATTGTCGAGAGAAAAGAAACATTTGATGCAACGCAAAGAGAAAATGTTACATCTTGAAAATATAAGACCGTTCGATTGTTCCCTCTGAGAGCGATTCACGTGAAACATTTCATGACATTCTTCGGCTGTAGAAATATCAGGGCACTTTTGCAAACCGATCGATTACTCGCGGTAGTCTTCAATCATTTCACGTAATGGCATTAGGTTGAAGAACTGAATGCAATTTGGCGGATACTTTATTTAGCGATTCATTGTTGCACGTTACAAGAGTTCGTTTGAGCACGTCAATCCGACGCTGCATGCAAACACACGAGAATCCGATAGAAAGAAAAAAAAAGAACGAAACTTTCTAACAATCATGCTGATTTTAAATTTCAACAATCGATAACGAGACGCGGAACTTAAAATTGCCCTCGTGAACGACGTTTGTTTGCTCGAAACTGACGTTTCGTCAGGGACGGTGGAATTTGCAAATTATGTAATCCCATGGGGAGGTCTGATAGGATTTGCAAGTCGGAGTTAATGAGACATCAATAGTCTAGCTGATGATACGACTGTGACATTAAAGTAATTGTTGCCATTATTAGTGTAAAGGGTTTGATTTAAGGGCCTCTCACTGGTACCATTAAAGTTTCAGATGATTTACGGCGTGTGACTGTTACCACTAGCCAAGAATACGTCTCAATTACATTTGCTCGCGTCATATTATTCATATGCTCGCGAGGATAGTCAAGTTTCTCCCATAAACAAGTGTGTATACTTTGCATCTCCACTTACGAAGCCATCCCGACAGCTGTTATGACAGGCGTTACACATTTTTGTACACAAACGTTGTAAATTATCGTTCTCTAAAGTAAACTTACTATTACCACATTTATTATAATGTCTTGCACGCAAAACAGTTTCCAAGCTCATTTGCCATAAAGTGTCATGAATAATTAGCTTGATTGTTAATTTCATTCTCTAGTATTTGTTACGCGGCATCTGTTTGGTGCAGGTCTCACTAAACACACTTTGAAACTTGACGGTAAATCGTGTAGTATCATGTTATTACGCATCTTAAGAACGTCATATCTCTGTGGACACTTTTTAGATAAATGAAATAACATTTTTTTCTATCTATTGCCTGTCAAGCAATGCAAAAGTGTATTCATGCAATTTTCGTTTCAAACTTTTATAACTTATCTATCATTGAAAATCACTTTATTGAGTTTTTTTTTATATAGGGACAGTTGGGATAATATGTGACGCTACCAAAATCAGGTTCATACCTTATCAGGCCGTTTCTTTATTTCAATCTTTAATATCAATCTCATTTTTATAAAACAATCTTAATTTGTCTAAACTAGCAAATTTATTTGACTGTCGCAATTAGCCTCAACTGACCCAAAATTGAAACTCAATCCATCGACTGAAACCCAGAACAACTTCTGGATTAAATAATATAATTTTGACAACCAGGCAGATCTCATTCGGATGACTCGGTGTTCTCTCCCCCAGCGTCAGACGACGGTGGTTCACAGTCGGACGGCTCCTCGGACTCGAAGTCTTCCTTGGATGGTGGATCGCAGACGTCCCATCCTGCAGAACGAGCTGCCCCGCCCCACTACGACGGCATCCACAACGTGTTCGGCCCGGCCCTGGCTGCCTTAAAAAAGAAGCGCAAGAAGTTTTCCGCCTCGAGGTCAACGACCCCGACGATCAGCACGTCGACCAACGCCCCCGACACCGACCTGCCCCAACACCCGGTGATCTCAGCGCTCAAGGACCCAAGGAAGAGGAAACAGCAGCTGCACCGCGCCAGCAGCGTGCCCACTCGCGCACCCGAAGTCGCCGACGTCAAATCGATCCCCAGAAGCAACGAAGCTGCACAACAGAGCCAACAATCCAACTTCGATGCTGTCGAAATGTTTGACGTGAACAAACAAGGTATTCCTTAATTCATTTTCGTTAGGTAGAAACTGGCTGGGCAGACTTGGGTGTTTAGCTTCGTTCGCAAATTAGTTTCCCTATGTCCGTTTCTCAGACCTGAGAAAAGCGATGGGTTCAAACCGCAGCTATTAAGTCAACTGGAAGTGGTATTCAAATATTCAATACAATTAAAAAAAACAAACAAACAAAAGGGACTCGTTTTAAATTTGCGCAATTGTACAAGTCAGCAAATCAGTTTATAATTGCATTGAACATTATTAGAAAATTATTATTATTCGTGCATGCGAGGCGTATCTCTTGCGAATTTGATATTTGTGTATTACGTTTCGAAATAAACAGTATTATAGTTATATCATTACAATTATTATTACTACTATTACTGTTGTTAGTTTTATTTCTCTGTTTATTTTCCTTTTCTTTTTTGTTAAATCCAATTTTTTACTGAAGAGTACACTTTGAGGGATACGTTTATTTTGCATAAAACGTCAGGAACAGAAGAGCGCACAAAATTGAAGCTCGACGATGATTTTTTGAAACGTCGTCGTTGACAAAGACAAAGAGTGTAAACGTTTTGCATGTTGCGATATTCTAATCCCAGTTGGATTGGAATTGTTTTGCGCCGACTGAAATACAATACGTCCCTCTTTGGAACGGTGCGTCAAAAAATTGGCATATTTATCCTGCAAATGACACGGCAAATGCGCAAACAAAAGTGAAACGCTCTTATATACGTAAATGCGTTATACTTTGCTGATGGCTTTCCTTTTACCATCTAAAAGCTGCTGCTCAAATAATCTTCGATCAAGTAAGCTCTTCATCATTTGATATTGGGCTCACAAAGTAATGCCTTTCTATAATGTTCATTTAATTTTCTTTTTTTTTTATATAGAAATCGAAATTAAAATTTCATACGAAAAAAAGTTATAAAACGATGACCAAAGATGATGGTCTCATATCATAGTTTGTGAACAAAAAACATTTACAGAAAAATGTTTAGAGTCGGCCCAGCCTGATAGACGTAGAATTTTAGTTTCTGCTTGCACTTTGCATTGATGACCTTTCTTGTCAATATTTCATTGTTTTTCTCATCGATGACCGGTGAGCTGATGTATGTCGTCGAATCTGAAATTGTGATACAACAAAAAATAAAAAAGAAAAAAAAATGAATCAATCCCGCGTACGACCAAGAGGCAAAAAGATCCATCTGAATCGAACGTCAAATTTTACGACCATTTCTGATGCGTTAATGTTTCCAGTTCAATAATTGCTCTTGAATGCGTCATTTCCGTTTCCTGATTCCGTTTGATCTCTCATTGTATCTCTCTCTCTTTCACTTTAGTTGATGTATGGTGTAACTCATCTCATTTTTCATACCATTCGATATGCATGAATACATAATTTAATGTAGCGACCGCTGCATCACGTCAGCGAGGAGCTGACCCTCGGTCTCCCATTGAAAATTTTGCCTCTGATAGAGCCACTGCAAACGTACTTTTGCAAATATAAGCTTGTAACTCCTGCAGATAACAGACTGCAAAAGTATAGTGCACTGATGTTTTATTTTTTCTGTAGGAAAAAGAAGTTAGTAATTTCGTTTGAAAAATTGTGCAAAGTTTTTAAAAACAGAAATGATATGTTTCATTTTATTTTTGTTGGTCGGTTAATTTTCTTTACGAATCAAAATTTCATTTTTTTGGCATATAATGTAGTGCAGCCTGAAAACAGGATTTAGATTTAAATTCGTATAAAAATGTTATAAATTTTGGTATAAAAATTGTGTTAATATTATGTTAATATTTTTTTTATAATGTTTACTTGGTAAAAGTTGATAATCAGGGTATTAATGTAAATTACTACTATTCTGTATTGTTTGAAAACAATCGTCCATTCTAATTACTAGATAGGCTATTGATTGCACGTGACGTGTGAAACCACATACACACACATACATCAACAGTTTTACATGCGTTTGCTATGTACAGCGAATCAAAGATCGTATGAATATTAATTTATTATTGATCGCGTGATTTCTTGTATATTTCACCGCTGAGATATATTTGTCTGGACGACTTGTCATTGTCGAATAAAAATTGTTAGAATCTCATTACGTTTCGTCAGTATGAAATATCGGTCATCCATTTTATCGTCTTAAACTATTAAAATATTTTTTTCGTGAATTGAAACTTAAATTTAAAAGTAATTTTACCATTGTTTATTTGATTGAAATAAAATTAATCAAATGAAATAAAATGTTTAATAAAATAAGACTAATTGGTCATTATCTTTCTTCAATACTGTAATTTTAATAACCAATAAGACAAAGACAAACAAAACTGACACGAGTTTCTGAATTCACACATAAAACACGATTATTGATTCAACGAAAATTGATAATCAAAACCAAACTTGATATGTATGAATAGAGTTAAACATCAATCTGTATTCAGTTTCTATGCGAATTTCATCTTTCTATTTTGTTTAATCAAACAATTTTTTGGATTGCGCATGAATAAATATAAAATATTCTTTTCCCTGATAAGAAACAAAAAAAAATGCGAGCGTGTAATATGCCAACGTAACCGTTCTTTTTTTTTTGCCCTCTCTCTTGCCGTGTCACTTAACAGCCATTAATCAATCATAGAGAAATAAGAGTTGTGCACGTGATTTGCATCGATGCCTTTGCATAAAAGATGAATTAATTTGTATATTCTATCTCTCTTTCTTTCTGTCTGTGTCAACAGAAACGATTCTCATGGCTCTTTTTGTCCTCTGGACAATGAATAATTTGTTTGATGATAACGCCTTGCGTAAACTGAGACGAATCGGTTTTGAAAAACGTTTGAAAATTGCGAGCGCTTTTGACTGGCTTTGATATTACAAGTAGAGAGAAGCGAGACATGGATGAGAGACGCAGGGAATGCATTTGGGTACGCAGCCAGGCACCTCGAGGTGGTCAATCAATAAAATTTCAGGTGTGGTTGTTAGCACCGTTCCGCTGATGCCGACCACTACGGAAGAAAGCATTGTAACCCCCGGCACGTTATCCCTGACGGTCAAAAGGAATGGTTCGGTGACGCAATTGTTGCAGCGAGTACCGCCTGGGATTGAGCCGATCACCGGCCACGACGCAACCACCGGTTGGCTCTGAAGCTCCCAAAATTGCACGCACCCGATCGAATTCATTAGCATCAAAACGCACAATGTTGCCTTCGCGACGATGCGCTTCTATTTGTTCATCCTATTTCCATATTCATTTTTTTTGTCACACAGTCATTTCGAATTCAACATTTTGGCCAAGTATTATTGGTACACAATTTTTACACGGAGAGAAATTGATTCAGAATTTTGCTATGAACAATTTTTGGTGTTTCAGGTTTTATCACTTATAAATGTACTGTTGGAACATCTTAAAAGAATTTTTAATGATAGTTTTTTTCCATCTTTATTAGTATTGATTGAAGTATTGAAATGTTGAACCTGAAATTTCACATATAAATATCAAAATTTAATGTCAGATACTAAATTTTAAGATGTGAACGAAAAATTAAATGAATTCAATTCAATTTTTATGTTATGTTTGTATTTTCTGGCCATGTTATATATCATTTTTCGTAATCACTCGAATGTTAATATGAAAATATAGTAAGATGTGACTCCATTACATAAGAAAATTCTGAAATTTTCTTTTCTCTGTGCGGTCAATTTTAATACAAACATAGTAAAAAATGTACTACAACTGCACTGTAACAAAATATTTAACTGCATGAAAATGTGTAAAATTACATCACCGAGAAAATTGAATTCCGCTGTTAGTTGATGATAATTAATTAATAATTGCATGAATGATTATGACTTTTCTCTATGTCACGTATACAATTTAGTTTTTTCATCAAAAATGAAAGTAATTAATTACAACGAAACTAAAATTTTCCTTTATCTGAGTAAAATTATTAAATAATTTTTTTCCGATTTGTAGTACATTTTAATACTTGCATTGTAAAAATTGATATAATTGTAGTAAATGTTTATTTTAAAAACTATTCTACTCGTGTGGTGTTTTTCAATTTGTTCATTTTTTGTAGATAGTAAAAATTTTTCACTATGAACGTTATGGTTGTTAAAAGTTATCACAATCATAGTGAAGTTTTTTTCTATATTTTTGAAGGGGTGAAATGTGCCATTTGTGTATTAAGTTTATATTAACAATCAATCTTTAAAATGCTTTTTTTTACCAAACAAAATGTTTGAGAATGATTTTAAAATTCATGTTCTACGGAAACATGTGCCAAGGAAGTCTGGTCGAGGTATAATAAAAAACTAATTGATATATTACGAAATCGATGATGAAAATTTTTTCGCAAAATATACTTTCAATGTGGGGCATTCGGCTGAAAACATTTGATCATAACTTCTGCTCAGATTTCATTCAAGGTTTGTTTGTAAAAATCGTCGAATGAATTCATTTTTTATACACGAAAATGAAAGAATAAACCAAACTTTTATCTTCTATAAAAAAAACTTTTTCTCCTACACGTGTTCCAACAAAATATCTCGATGCTCAAGAAGTAAGAGACATTTGTTTAGAAAAGTAACAATTTGTATCTTGTATCAAGCCGTTTCGATTGTATTTTCCGGTATTCCGAAATTGATCAAAAGTTTCGATGTAAATATGTCTTTCTATTAAATCACAAGATGAAACAAAATCAAAAATGCAAAATAAAAAAGAAATCTATTTGTCATTCAAAGTCAAATTGAATTCAGATCAAAGTAATTGTCTTCATCTAATGTGCATATCGACAAGCACAAAAGCGAGGAGTTGCGTCCTGATAGTAATATCTAAATGAATTTTGTAACCTGTTGTTGTAGCGTTGCATGACGTGTTTTTAATTTGTATTATCGTTGCTAATGTTTTTGCTATGCATATTCCAATATGTAGATTTATATAACCGCTTTCGTTGCGGAATTCGCAATGAGTTCGAGTCATTTTGTGAGAACAACTTTTGTTGCTCAACTAGACCTCTAAGTATACGGACTTCATTAACTTTACTTCCAAGCAAAATCTGCGCTCTGTGTGAACAAGTTTCTAATTTACGTTGAATAAACTTTTGTACATGCAAAAAAAGTTGTGATTTTGTATGCCTTCATTTTACATAATCAAAAACTGAAATTTCAATATCAAAGCTTAATCAAATTAAAAACACGTTAATGAAAAAATAAAAAAAGGAAAAATAAAATAATACAAAATCAACGAAATCAAAATTTTAATTCAAGAATAGAAACCGAACAAAATTTTCTTGGCGTCGAAAAAACAATTGAAGATATTTATTGTATTTTTTGAAGGGTAGATTTTTATTTAATTGCCCTTGTTTTGTATGATAAGAACTAGATAAAAATGGATGATGAAAGCGACATTGGGGGCGAACTTTAAATAAATCGTAGCAGATCTAGCGTGAACTGAATTTAATCGTTCATATATAACCTAGGCCTAGGCCCTCGAATCGTTAAACATTTATGCGACGTACTGCCAGAATTTTCTAATTCAGCGGTTGTTAAGACTTTAAGGTGCGCACGACAAATTTCTATTATAAAACGCCGTTTTCCGTTTCTTGTTGACTTATATCAAATATATAAATAATATTGTATGGCGTCAAAGTGAGCAGAAAAAATCACAACTAAACGTGAACAAAGAATAAACGTTGTTGTGGTTTTTGACACTGTCTATCTACAATTTTTCGGGATTTCGCGTTCATTTTTGTGTGATATTTATTGACTAAAGTATATATATATATAATTATAATGCATATGAAAAGTGACGTGTTTGTATGAAATAATAACAAGTATAATAAAATAGAATGGTAATTTTTTTAAAATCTACTTCTTTTTTTATTTTCATATCAAAACCTGTCACTTTTTTCTATTTTATTAAATTATTAAAGCAGAAATTTATATGGTTGACATATATGGCGCTTTAATTGTGGTCATATATTAATTTCTACTTGACTAACTTAATTTCATATCTGTTGTTAGAAACAAGGTGCCATCTGGCACCTGGACCTCCTCTGTAGCTTTCTTGGACACGGAGCCCCGCCGTTCTGCGACTGTTGCTGCAAAAAGAAACGTACAATTTTGTTTTAATTCTACATCCTAATTTATTTCAGCTCTACGAGTTTTCAATCAAGCAAACGACACGAGAATAGAGAAACATAGGTTGATCTAATTATACGAAGTTAGAGGGATTAATTACGAATTTTAAAAATCTACCTCGATAGTTCGGAAACTATAAACTCGTCCGGTTCCGCACGTTACACTACAAGCCGTCCAAGGCGACCAATAACTGAGAATACAATCCACCGGCGACCCAGAATTCAACTCGTTTTCAGGTTCGCTCGCGTTTTGCAACGGTTGCCGTATTTTTTCGTTGTTTATTACCTGCTGACAGTTAAAATTCGGTTAAATTTTCATTTTAAACTTCGAATAATTGTGAAATTTTAAAATTCAAACATTTTCACTTTGAGCGCTATCAAAATCCAGTCAATTCATGAATGTTTCAAACTTTATGATAGAATTTTTTGATTGGGTCTTTTATTCTACCAATAAATGTAACAATCCATCAGTACGGTACATTTTACAACTTTGATGGTACTTTTAAAATGATAAAATTTAAAAATCTATATACATAATTTACTTTTATAGAAATCAATTAATAAAAATTAATTATCTATTTGATATTTTAAATCGAAACCTTAACATTTACCATAGAACAAGAAGTCCTACACTCGTTCTCAGTTTGAAAATTATTTCTATTGCCTCGACATCCACCGTAGATAAAAGGAATACACGTTTGTCTCAAACTATCAAAAGCCCAGCGTTCATAAAGTCCTCTGCACGGTCCGACTTCAGGTTCCTCCATACAAGCAACTTTAAAACGTTTCTCCATTAATTATAATTACACAACAAAATATGAAGCAAAAAAAAAAAAAATTGCTTCCGCGACTGCAAGTTGTTAACCTTAAGAGCAAAAAGTTTAAAAAGATTGCATAGGATAATAGGTGAATGTTATTAGACTGAAATGAGCAGGAGCGTTTTCAGTAAAGTTAAATTCTATTGTATCGAGCAATTAAACTTTTTTTTTGTGCACTCTCACCCTTGGCTGTGGCGGCGTCAAAGGTACAATTAACTTTTTCCACGCATGGCTTCTGCTGCACGAGTTCGACTTTGCCAAGACAGTGGCGCACCGAAGGATCAGTCGGGTCTTTCATTAATAAACGTGATTTTGTTATCACGCCCTCACCGCACGTTACGCTGCACGGTGACCACGCAGACCAGTCTGTTACCTTTTTAGAAACCACACAATTTCGCCGCAACACAATTTGTATATATTAATATTCTAAACGAGCGTATAATTATAATTACACACATAATCACATGGAATTAGATATTATTATACTGTAAACCGCATCTTTTTTAATTTTTCCCTTTTAAATTGCACAATCTAAATTGCTGTAAAAGCATTATACATATTTGTTCAATTTTATTTGTATAAAAATGACTAATAAGTTGATATGTTATAGTGTGGAATGATTATTTTAATGAATTTACTTAGAAAAGAAAATCCCTTACTTTGCAAAGAGGATCCTGTGCCTCAGCTTGGCTCGTGCATGGTTCGCTGAAACACTCGGCTTTTTCCACAAGTGGCATGTAGGAACACTTTTTACGGTTCTCACGATTAATCAACCGACGAGTGCGCATTTTAATTCCTTGTCCACAGGAAGCACTGCACTCGGACCAGTCGCTCCATTTATCCGCCAAACAGGCAACGTCATCCTCCACGAATGGTTTCTCTTCCTCCTCCCCTCTGGATTCATTTCCAATTATTAAAATTGCTAATTGCATTTTGTTTCAAAATATCAACTTAGTACTGTTCATGAATTAATCAAATAGTATCAATGAAAAGATGAAAGAGGTTGAGATAAATAAAAGGATTAAGACAGAATGAGAATTGAAAAGAAATAAAAAGAATTCTCGACTTGATGAAAAGGTTTTTGAGGAAGATTCAAATGGCGAATTGAGATAGGAAGATTTAAAGTCGGTGTTTTTTGTTGCGCGTACTCACGGGCACTCCGGTGCAGTGGCAACACACATTTCCTTGCTAATGAGTTGTCTGTTGCATCCCATCATTGCAGCCTTTTCTGGCATTCTGTAATCTCTGACACGCATTCGGAGACCTTTGCCGCAAGTTACAGAGCAGTCCGACCACGGCGAGTATTCCGTTGTTAAACATTCAGCTTTTGTACAAATAAAGCGGCGTTAATTGTTTCACTCTTAACATTTATTACCTTTGTACATTTTCAAGCTGTGCTGCTAACCGTTTTAACTAGCAAACCACTCTTTGTATGATTCTCAAAAATGTACAATACTTTGTATTCAAAGTTTTCAATAGTTTGTCTTGTTCGAATATAAATAATTTGTATTCAAATTAATAAAATAAGATTTAAAATTACGTCTTTCAGAGTCCTCGGTATTCTCGACAACAGTGAATTCCAAGACCTGCTCTTCGAGTGTGGGTTCGTTACAACTCCTCGGATAAATTTGTTGCCTTGTGAGATAAATTCGTGCTAGGGGCAACATCTGCCTTCCTGTGGGGTCGTAGAAGGGCGATCTAGGATCCTCCGGATAGGAGCTCGTGATGGGCTTCATTTTTTCTCGCGGTTTTGTTTCAGAATTCGGTGACATGTAAGAGATGCCGTTATCAGTACCAGCGTCCCAGGGGTACAGATCTATAACTTTGTCTGGTAGCCAGGAGCAGTCTTTTAAACACAAGGAGAGACGATCTATGCCAACCACCCAATCAGGCGAGGGTCCAAGCATCGACGATATGGAAAGCATTGGATGCCTCTTATCCACCCTGAAACCAATTTTCAATTCAATTTTATAAAAAAATGATTACCGATCAATTGAAATTAAAAATTGAAGTAACAAAATTGAAATAAAAAATGATGATTTCAGACTTTTAGAAAGATTTGAATCAAAATGACCTGAAAGTAGCGGAAGTGTTTCCATTAACGTTGGGATACCAAAGTCCTGCAGCTTTGATGAACGTTCTGAGATGTTTGGCTTTTAATTTAAGTTCAGCCTCGAGGCCAGAAGTGGAGCCCCATTCTGCAAGCTGACGGAAACCATCGGTGGCGATGTGGTCTGGGCCCCAAAAGGAAAAATTCGCTTCGTGAGTTGCACCAATTACGTCACTGAAATGGGTCAGCCAGGCCGATATTGGAAAATCTTTCGGATGGGTCAGATTGTTCCAAAGTCCTACCATTGTCATCTGAAACGCATTGACATCAAAATCGTGTCGTAACTTTTTCATTCCCAATTTAGGTGTATATCAAATATTCGATCTGTTGCCGTGGCCGACCAGTGTTAACTGTGATTATCCAAGCCAAATTACAGACGATACGAGCTATTTCTCAAACGCCACCTGACATGAACCAGCAAACGCTAATTGTGATTATTAATCTTGGTGATGTTATCTCTGATAATTGCATATCTGTATTATTTTCAACAATTTCCCTTATGGTCTGATATTGTAAGGGTATATTCACCAGTTATCATGGAAAAATTAAAATTAAAAATTTTTACTTCAAAAATGAAATGTAATTTAAAAATTGTAATAATTAGACGAATAAGAAACAAAATTGTATTGGAAATTAGAATGTGAATGTTATTTGGTCCATTTACCGAATACTTTGCGTCGTCACAGGCGCAGCAACTGTCGTCGTAAAAAGTATCAATCTCCTGTTGGCTCATCTCGCAAACTGTTCTCGTCAGATTACCGTCCTCGGCGAACCATCTTAATGGATTTTCGTACACCATCGCTGTAAAGACAACACAGCCAGAGCCACTTGGTGGCGACCTCCACATCACTTGGACCTGAGATACATTTCACACCTTAAGCATCAACAATAGTCTAGGTTTCTCATTTGCAAAAAATTATGAGCAACAATGATGCTCGTATTATCACGACCGTTGTGGATAATATTCTTATTCCGAGACGAATTAAAATGTAAGTCGAGCTCTCGTAATATTTAATTATGAGATGCAAATCAAATTTTTGTCTCGGTGCATTGTCAGCGACTTTACTTCAATTTACATTGTAATTGCTCTTTCACTTCATTGAAAGAATAAAATTAAATCTTAAAAAAACATAAATTACAAAAAAGGATTTTTATTATAATTTAAACATTTTAAAATAATTACCCATGAGATTGGTTTGTCAGAAGCCTCTGTAACGGTATTTATGCATTCTTCGTGAAATTTCATGATTGGTTGCTTCCTGTATGAATGAAAAACAAAGTTGAAATGTTGTAAATTTGGAAAATGTCTGATATAAATTTTGATAGCAATGATTAAGATATGTTTCATGTTTTATAGCAAGTTTATACCAAGGAGGCTCATCGAATAGTTCGAAGTGTCCGACACGTGACGGTTTATTTGGAGCATGTTGTGAATCGACCGAAAGGGTGAAACGACTAAACTGGTGTAGGTCTTGAGGTCCTGAAAATTGATCGCGCAGAGTTACTACTGTACTATTGTAATGGAAATGTGTCATGCTGAAAATAAATTGAATTACATTCAAGTTTAAATGTTAAGTATTCTAATTTTAAATGTTACCATCAATTTTAATTATTTTCATTGATTTTTTCTAGATCGTCATACAAACATCAAAATGTTATTCATTTGATATTCTTTTTATAAAAGACTGTAGTCTTATCGTTGAAAATATTTTTCATCAAATCATTATTGTGCAGTGAAACAACGATTTCCATTAATCCAAGTTATAACGTTGAACGCATTAATTTAAATTTTCAAACGGCGAAGAATTTTCGCAGGTATAAAATTGATCGAGGTGCTGTTACTCTATTTTAGCGTACGTGCTTATCGTTAAATTTCACTGCCGTTACATGGGAGTGAAAATTTGAATATCGAGCAACGTTACCACGAAAATATTAAATCCGCGGCTAAATCGGTTCAGAAGATTTCAAACTTCTGTCGCGTTGAATTAATGACCTGGCGGTTAACTAATAATTGATACTTATGAAAAAAATATATTCCAACAAGAGATTTCATGTAAAAAATACTTTTCGGATTTCGTGAAAAAAAATCATCAAAAATTAATTAATTTTTTTTGACAGATTTCTTTAATTCTTTTTTTCTATAGCCAACGAAAGTATTTTTGAATTAATAGAGTGTTATGAAATATTTTGTATGATCAAAAATTGAATGTTTAACAAAATATTTAATACCATGCAAACTGATGCTGTACGCAGTGTCCGGTAAATATTTTTCATTGCTGAATTTGCCTTTGATAAAATATCCACCATCACCGGGTGTTCTTCGAGCGGAAGACTGATCAGATAGTGGCCTCATGGGACAACCAGCCCACGCAACTCCGATGATCAATGTTGTCGTCAGCAGATATAACATCTTGTTCTTTGTTTGGAACTATGAGCAATATTTTAATTATTAATATTTGTATCACTTTACAAACTCTTCAAAGAATTTGTACTCAATTAACTATAAATTTACTTAAACTCCCTTGATACATTTATTTTCATAATTAATTAACAATTTTAAATAAAATGTAAGGATTGAATGTCCATCTTTCTTAAAAACAACGAAAACGAAGATAAATTTATCATAATTGAATACCTTTTTCATTTATCAAAATTAAAATACTTTCGTAATGAAAATTTTTTACCTTTAATATGAAACACAATAAAAGTTTCATTGGAGTTTGTCAATTCAACGTTTCAAATATCGCTTTTCATAAGTTGAAAAACATCATTTGGCTTGCTAATGGTGGGTCGGATTTTACAATCGCGAATTTCCTGTACGAGAGCAAAACAGAAACGCTATACTGATTGCACAGAAACCGCGTTTGCCAATTTGAATTTGAGGTAAATTAACAATCCTTTCAATTAAATCGGACTTCATGTAGGATTATTTTGAAAAAATGCGAATCATTTTTTCCCCTCAATCGAATAATTTTTCGTCCCATTCTATTTCTCCTTTATTGTCTTTTATTAAAAATTGGTGTGAAATTTTTAGATCAAGTTCGAACTTTCACTGCGGGAAGTCTATTTTTGAAATTCACTTTCAGTATTTTGCCTTTTATTTTAGAATATACAAAATCAGCTGTACTTTCTTTTTCACCAAGTTTTACATTTATAAACGTTTTGAAAATAAAAAATATAGTTTAACAAATATCAACATTTAGCTTGGAAAGTTCTCGCGCCTCGATGATTATTACCAAAGTTTAGAATTCGCAGCACGAACTGTCAGCGAGTTTCTATCATTCGTTGTAATTGTGTGCGTTCATTTCAAACAGTTTTTTTTTCACACGAATAAATGGAAAATTCATCAGACGATTATTTTTCATTCATAATTGTACAATTTTGTGCTTTTAATTATTATTCGAAACAAATTATCAAAATTGAATCAGAAATGTTAGTTAGTTAAATTTTGAACACAAAGTAACCAAATTCACCTTTAATTTTCAATTTATTACGATGATGTTTAATGGTAAAATATGTTTAAAAAATAAGCCTTTGATTAGTGCCGCGAACGTTGGAGTTAATATGGTTTACACAATTTGCGTCACCAGGTCGCTATCTTACCGAAGTGACTTGATAAATTCCACGAATTACTTAATCAATACATCAAAATTGATGCGTCAAAGTGAATGCGAAGATGTTTCAAACGCGCGACAAGTGTTGAATGGAGTCGGCTTTGAGACTGAAGAGTTGTCGCAAGCCGGAATTGAGATACACGAACATCAACTGTTTTATACTACAGCCAGATGGGAAAAATCCACGCTCAAGTGATCCTCGACAATTTAAATTAAAGTTCATCATTACTGTGCTTTCAAAGCACTTCATTTTATATTTTCAAACTATTGTGTCCTGAAAAGAATGATTAAGTGATAAAAACAATTGCCTTATATACTTTGTTTCTTCAAATAATATACAACACAAATTAATTACAAAAAATTTCATTTATGGAAACTTCAACTGATATTTTTATACATTGTATACATTATAAATAAATAATTGATACATTTTCTTTTTATAACTGATTTTTATGTTTGTCGTTCTAGTTTTTTCTTTGTTATAAGATTCTAGAAATATTAAAACAAATTTTGAATCAAAAGTATGACATTAAATTAAGTGGACCTTACAATAAAGGGCGTAAATAGATTTTAAGGCGCTTTACTAAGAAAATTTAACTATTAATTGTTATCATTTTTTCACATCACTTGCCTCGAACTAATGTTAAAAGTCACGAGGTCAATTCCAGGTCATCGGATGTGGCGCTGAGAAGATAACATAGTCCGATTCATCAAAGATGTTTTGCGTCTTTTTGTATTATGTACATATATTAAACTTAACTTCTCGAAATCTCTTGATCAGGTAAATGAAAAAAAAAAGTTTTTAATGTGATTCAGTTTTGTTCTGTTATCAGAGACATGGATTAATCAATCAAAATTCAAATTTTGTGTCATCCGCATCAGAAGATACAATTTTCAAAGTTATACATCAAATTTTGTGAAATTCTGTTTTAATTAAAATTTTAATTCAATCATTGTTGAATTTTTCTTCTTCTTGTCAATTTTAGATTTATATAGCTTATTAAAGTTTTCTTTTTAAAAGCATACACATCATTCTAATCTATATTTTTTTGCAATTTTTTTTGGCCGAAACATTTTTTACAAAAGTTCCATTCGGTTTCAACTCGATTCATGTTTACATGAGCTTTTTGCAGAAAAACTTTTACATTCAGTATTTCTCCTCTTGATTTATTGTACCGGCAAAATGTTTGCGCAAACTTTGTTTCACTTGGGTGGCTGGTACAATTTTCTTGAATGACGTTCTAAAAATGACACCAAATAATTTATTATAATAAAAAATTGAACACAAAAACTTTTCCAACAAATTGTTTTTAATTTTTCAATATTAAATTCAGATTAAATTTCGAACTTTAATTTCATACAACTTTTTTTAATTTTTTAAAATTCTTGTTTTTAATTACAATTTCATTTATCATTTTTATTTGTTTTTTTTTTTGTTTAGAACAAGTTAGTATCGACAACATTATCGATACTTCTCGTTGGTCAGGTAGATGTGACTTTTACCGTCCAACGACATTGTCATTTTCTGTCTTTTCACTCGACAGATAAAAACAGACGTTTTAATTAAATGTACATATTTCTTATTACTTGTCAAAAAACGGACATTTTGTTTTCTTTGTTCACCCCTATTTACTGTTGACATAGCTGCACAAAAATATACGATATATTACAACATTTCGACGATTCCTTTTATTCTTTCTTTCATATATATTATGCAAGTTTATACTAGGGTATGCTTTTAGTAAAATGTTTATTTTAGAATAGTTTTTTATTTGTTAGTACAGCAAACTGCTCTTGCTTTCAACTCCTGTAAGCTCGATCTTTTCAAAATAAAAGCATTCGTGAAATCCGCTTGTTTTTACTGCAGCAACATTTTCATCTTCTTAATCCGTTCACTTTTTCTTAATTCCAAAAATTGTTTGAATCATTTTTCCTGTAGGGAAATTGTTTTCAATGTTCAAGTTGTATTTTCTTCTTGCTCAAAATGTTCCAGCAAACATCAAAATCCTTTATTTACTAACTAAAAAAATGTATCAAAATGTACGAAAAATAGGAAGAACAAAAAATTGTACAGAGAAAATGATAAAAAATGTTTTGTTCATAAAAGACGGACAAATTTTCGCGCGTATCGATAGATTGTAAAGTGGAATTCTAGTCGTGCGGGCGGACTCGCATGCGCAAAATTATTGACTTGTTGAAATGACCTCACATTCTCATCGCAACGACCTGCTCCGAACGGGCAAATGTGAGTAACCGTGGATCCTCATTAAAATTGGTAATCGCATGACCTGCGATGGTTTTTGCTGTGCGTGAAAGCGCGATTAGGCGCCAAGTTATGTGCGATAGGCTCGCCAGTCGGGAAACGTTGATTGCAGTCGCGTGAACACCGAGCCAACATCACCGGGCGTGGGTAATGACGAGCAAACTCGCTTTGGCTCGCGTCTTAGAGGCGCTTCTTATTTGATACAATTCGTGGCTCCAAACGAAGACATGACGAGCCTCGCCGGCAGCTCGGCTGCGGGTTTCGGAAGACCACCCACCGTGCTTGAACAACTCCTCGAGGAAATCAACTTTCAGAGGACCAAAGAGATGCGACAGCTGCTTAAAGATGGTTTGCATTCTCATTTTTTAACCAATAAGAATTGTTCATAACAAACAAATTCTAAAACAAGTTTTAAAATTATAAATTTAATTCAAATACGAAAAATCTTTGTTTCACTCATTCAATTACATAAGAAGTATTTATTTTAAAGATGACAAGTTTTTTAAATCAAGGTGATTAAAATAAATTGTATTTCATTTTTGGATGTTTTTATATTATCTTATTGATATATGTTTATGAAATTTAGTTTTGAAATTAAAATGTGAAAAAAAGTTAATCAGTGTTATACAATTTTGATGTAAGTCAAAATTATCGGTGTTTGACATTTGTGTGTTTACAACAGTATCTGTTGTATGTGTCGAAGTATAAAAGAGTCAGATATGTATATGGCCGTTCATTGATTATTTTCGACTCTTATGTCTTACGACCTGGTTTGGATAGAAATATTTTTGTTTTCTCTTTTGTTTTTACCATCCACTGTTGAATCATCAATTTGAATCAAAAATTAATTTCTGAATGTCAAAAAAAAAAAAAAAAAAAAAAATTAATGTCAATTAGAAAACGAAATACATTTTCTGGAAACCACTTGGATTATTGATTCAATGTTTTTCAATATTTCTTATTTATTTTTATTACTCGTTAATTACTATTTTTCCTTAATTATACTACAATTATTAAAAAAAATTTAAATCAAATTAAAAATTGCAATTTTTTATTAGATAACTAAATAAAAAATAATGAACAATTATAAAAAATGATATCAGCAAATAATTTTTTTTAGATTCGGGTTTCGTGATGGTACAAGGAGCTTCATACTGGACGGACCTTTTTGTGCGACATTTTCTCTTTCAAGCAGAGCACACGATTGATGGCGACGACCTGCTGTTTTTTGTTCGCAAAAAGCACGTCAAAACCTCAACGCGGTACCTACCCAAATTTGAGACAGAAGTGGATGTGTTTCGAAAAGATAGCAAAAAGTTACCCATTGGAGACCCTGATATCGATTGGGAGGAAACAGTGTACCTGAATCTTGTTGTGCATCAATTCGATTACACCCTTACCCTGGCAATCTGTACCAGAACAAGCCCAAAGGAATTGCAAGTTTGTACCGAACCAGAAGAAACAATTAATCTAATGTCAATTTTGTACAAAAAATAATCATCATATTTTCCATTTTTTCTTTGTTTTTGCAGGTACTTCGAAGACATTCTCAAAAGGTATATGCAAGTCCGAGTCGTCGTCGCATGGACGCGAAAGGCGACTTGGAAGAAATGACTTACCCGCATATATGCTTCATGGTGGACAATTTTGACGAAGTTTTCTGTGATATTTTGGTCAGAGATGGTGAGATGGTTTGTGTGGAATTAGTAGCTTCCGATAGAGACGGTGCTGTTCAAGGTGTTATTTTTCTTGGTTCAATCCGATATGATGCACTGAAAAAAGTTTACGACAATAGAGTAAGTCCTGGTTACAATCATCAGCAAATTGTTTTTCAATCAGTCGATTTTTAACAAAATTGAATCCATTGCAGTCGAGTCTCAGCACGAAGATGGCACAACGAATGACCTTTGGATTGTTTTCTGGAGCTACTTCTCAAAGGATCGAGTTTGTTCGCATGAAAGGACCACAAGGTAATGTTCCATAACAAATTTGAATGGATTCAAAGAAATTATTCGTTCAAAAAAATCAAAGAAAAGATATAATTTTCAGAGATAATGATTTGTAACGAACACAAAATACATTGTAAATTTATAACGAATATTATTACAGTATAATAGAACAATTTAAACTTCGTGACCCATGATTTATTATTTGATTTATCAATAATGTTACAATATTACAATATTATTAATAATAATTTTCAAATATTAAAGCAATTTAATGTCAAAGATGTAAATTTAGATTACAACATGAAATAAAATCAATAACCGCTAAGAGTATATCTAACTTTACACATTTTTAGTTAGAGTATATCTGACTCTTTAAAACAAAATAAAAAGTTTTGAACTATGGAAATCAGTTTTCTTCAAGAATATCATTTGTAAGTAAATAATGAAATAGAATGTTGGTGTTAACATTTTTATTTAATTTTAGGTAAAGGACATGCAGAAATGGCTGTGACCAAGCCAAAAGGGTCTGGAGCCGAGACTCCAACTTCAGAACCCGGGTACTGCGTAACCGACAGCCTTTGGGACGCAGACTGGGAAGATGCTGAGGACTTGTTTCTATATCGTCATCAAAGACGACTGTCTGACCCGAGCGCGAACTTAAACAACTTTGTTCGTGGCGGCTGGAAGACCAAGCCTGACTCGGCAGCGACAAAGGCTCGCTCAGAGAACGAGGGACTGGACTCAATGGCCAACGGTCTGAACGAGATTGAGGCCGGCGACGTTCGCGATGGTATCAAGCTCTTCAACCTCGTTGAATCTATTTGCATGCAAGTTCTGCGAATGGTTTGAATTTGCTAATCATAGCGTTCGTATTTGAACGATGCTTATGAACCGATGATTGTCAAATCTGCAAACAAACAAAAATGTTTTTCTCATTTACAATTTTCTGTCTTTTTTGTTCATGTTCAAACTATTTTGTTTTTTGTTTTTTTTACACACTTTTGAAACCGGGACAGATAAGGAGGGCGAAATTTTACACAGTCACGGGCATGGTACTGAGCAACACAACGAGAATCTAAAAATTATGAGTACACAATTTTGGAGACGGGTAGCATTTCATTAGCCGTGATTAGACAAAATTAACTGGTTTTTTAGAAATTGTGTATAATCGTTGGCACATCCTTTGCCACCTGTTTACTTTGTAGCTAATGAGCAAGATAGCGACTGGGGCGGCCGGGGCTCCGAGAAGACCTCGTCGGTTGAGAATTCGCCCGATAAACTCAAAGGAAGCCCGATGCTGCGAGCTCGCTCGGCTCAGCTGCCAAGAAGGCAGCTTAGGAGACGAGAGAAAAGCAGCCGATACGAGAGCAAGAAGATTGTCCAAGACGCGGCCTACCGCGACACTCGCGGTGAGTGTGCTCGCGCGAATTTAACCGGCATGTCGCGTCTCTCGGGTGGATCGATACTTTATTTATTTTTGTTTTTGCTCATCCAGCAAAAATTTTTTTTTTGCAAAAATATTGTTAAAACAGATTATGGGTTATTAAAAAAAATTCTTTTGAACATTGTACTTTAGTGTCGATTACCCCACGGGACGCAAATTCCGAATTTGATCACAATAACTGACCCATAGAATTGTACAAAAAATTATCGTCATAACTGTAGTGCAATTTCTTCATCTTCTTTTATAAACTCTGAACAAAGCCTATAAATATTTATTATTTTTCCATTGAAGCGTCATCTTCTAATGCTTGAATTTTGTAAAATTAATTAAAATCCATCGACTGAAAAACCCCTTCAGATAAATTAAAAACAAAATGTTTGATACTTTGCTTAATTGTTTTGTTTTATATTACATTTATTTATATTCTAAAAAAAAGGTATTATGACGATAATTACTTTCAATTCAAATGGGTTTTATCATAACGCGAGTGCACTCATGGTCACTGATTTGGGCTTTCGCGGTAGGCTTGTCCACGAGCCAGATGCTGAACAACGTCGAGGTTGGCAGCGAGATTCTATCGACCGAGTCGGAGAGTAAGACTGACGATAACGACGTGCGACAAAAGTTCGACAGCGGGGCAATACTGGTGGACGGGAAAGAGGAGCTGCCGCTGAGTTTTGAAAGCGACAGCGAGGCGCGGGCTGACGGCGATCTGAGCAATACCAATAACGACAACGATTGCGAGCAAAAGGACCAGGACGATACGAGGAACGCGAACGCCCGGCTGGGACGCTCGCAGTCATGCCGAGGGCCCTCCAGGCAGAGCGCCACGCTGCCCAGGAGCCGCCGTAGGAGAGCTCTCTCGGGTAGTTTCACTAGAAGTAATCTTTTGCCGCCACATCGCGTGACACCAGACGGCACCGCCATCTACTACTGGTGCGAGCTTCCGCGCCGCCCCGGCTCTCAGGGTAAATTGTTTCCCCAGTGTGAAAAGACTCCAGTAAAGAAAAAATAATAAATCTTATCCAGATGAAGACCTTGGTAGTTGTTTGTAAATGCTCTCCTCTTTTGTCTCTGATTGTTTGCTAATTTTGCTATTAGGAGCGCAGGACCTCGTTTTGGTCAGCGCTCTGCCTTAGGAGTCTGCAAGTAGTTTTAATTTTGCAGATGGATTTAATATTGAGATGAATGAAGGAATGTTAATTTAGTTTTAAATCTATGGTCTGTTTATCATTTGGAGATGGTTCCGTCGGGGGAGTTTAAGATTCATCGTTCTATTTTATTTTTTGCAGAATTGGATGACGGTGCTTACAATCCTTTGTGGACGATGAGAGGATTCACTCAAACCTTCCACTTTTGGAAAGAAAACAGACGTGCCCAGTCCGTCCCTCTGAACGCGTTTTTAACATACATTACATTGCCATGGTGGAGCATAGCTAAAGGTACACACACATTTTTTATGAGTAAACGAAAAACCAATTATTCAGATTTGATGATTCATAAAATTTTTACTTTTTCAGACATTCTGGATCATCGAGAAGATCCAATCCTAACATTCTAGGCTGATTTCGCCTTCTCTTTTTCTATGGATTTCTATACTGTGTGTTGAATAATAGCTATGTGTGTAAACTTTTGACAAAGCAAACGAGAGTACTCAAGTGTCATTGTACTAAAGTTGTTGAACAATTTTTTCTTACTTTACGTCGATATTATAATTTAAAAAAATGTGATTCAGTATTATTCAAATGATACTACTATTATATATAAAAGATACAAATTTTATGACAAACAACATTTGAACCTTTTTATTACTAATGCCTTTATTTACTAACTCGATTGCAATATAAATGCATTACTTGACGCTCCAGACTCAATTGAGCCTGAATACAACTCCTACGACTTCAAATAAAAAAAAATACAATTTTACGATAACAATTAATTAAGACAATAATTATTTACAATAAGTTATAGATGAGAACAGTATGATGAGATATATAAACATGTCATGTCAGTGGAACACAAAAATAATATTATCACGTTCGAATGAATAAATAAGGTTATTCCGACTGCTAAATTTTCAAGATGCCCGGTAGTTTTTAGTATCTTGAGATGATTCCTTGTATCCAGTCCAGGTAGTGGGAAACCCGAGAGTAGACTCCCGGAACGCCAGGTTGTCCACACCCAATGCCCCAAGAGACAACGCCTGTAAGCTGCCATTTTCCGTTCGATTCACAAACCATCGGGCCACCGCCGTCGCCCTTACACGCGTCCTTGCCTTCCTCCCCGCCGGCACAGACAAAACCAGAGTGCAGGTTGAAGGTCGGACCTAATCTGGTACGACGCATCTGGTGCTCGCAAACTGCGTTACTTATCACTGGCACATCAACTTCCTTCAGGATATTTTGGTACTTTCCAAAGTCTCCAAAGGCATCTTTGCCCCAGCCCGTTGTCCAACATCTGTTAACGAAACAAAATGTTTAAACAATTAAATAAATGTGTCAACAACAAATGTTGAATTAAAAAAATCGAACAATTTTGTTACTATTTACCTGTGCCCAGTGAAATCTTCAAATTTGCTAGGCAAACAAGCCGGACTGATGTGTGGGTTCTTTGAGAAGTCAACATCATGATCGAGTTGCAAGATTGCAATGTCATTGTAGAGAGTGCCGGCATAGAATTCCGGATGGACGTAAACACTAACGATGTCTCTTTCGATGTATGGGAAAAATTCAACGTCATGATTGACGTCCCACTCGCCAAGACGAGCTCTGAGGTCGCGACCCTTGTAGGTCTTGACGCAATGAGCGGCGGTTATGATGTGACGAGAAGAGACGAGGGTGCCGCCGCAAACATAGACACTCTCTGTGGTGTCCTTTTTGAGGAGTGCCACCTGCCATGGATATTCACCTGAAGGTAACAATCAAATTCAAAGAGTTAGGTGACACGACACAAAACGGTTGAAAGTTGAAATAAAAAATCATCGACTGTCATACCGAATTCAGAATCTCCATCAACATGTTCGGGAGTTTTAATTCGTCCATTGATCCCTTGACTGTTTCTAACTCCGCACTCTCCCAACTTGGGACGTTGTGGGATGATGCTGTTGCGTCTGCAGCAGACGTGTCGTGGTCCGCAGCTTGGTGGTCTTCCAAACTGTCTCTAAGAAATTCAAACGGTTATCATCCATCATCTTCCAAATGATCTTCCAAAAGCCAACTTCGCACACTTACAAGTTAACAAAAATACAAACAAAAAACCACAGAGATACATTTCCAACTTTTGGTCTCTTGGAAGCTATTGTTCAAGATAAAAAAGCATGCTGACTAAGAAACCATTCAAGTCCCTCGTTCGTCTTTCGTCAGTGTTCGAAATCGGTCTGATAAAATTTGCAGTTCATACCTCTTGGGTCTCGTTAATTACACTGCGCCGCTTTCTGGACGGGAAAGCAACTTTACTACCGCCTTCTTCCGCAGTTATATTGGACCGTGCGTTTCTGTAGTAATCGTGATAGTCGGCATAATAATCATCGTAGTCATGGCCATGATGGTACTCAGGGTAACCAGAGTAACCGTGTTGGTTACCGTAGGGAGATGGTTGGTGGTAATGTTCATGGTGATGGAACTGGTCGGGACGTGGACGAGGTCCGTAGTAGCCTTGTGGATGGTAGGGTTTATGGGGATAGTGAGCGGGAGCGTAACTTCCATGTCCGTGTCCATAATTGAAAAGTTGTTCTTTCTTGTGCGCCAAAAAGTGGCCCAACTTGTGAACCACCGCCTGGCTTGGTGTCACGTGCAGGTTCACGAATGGTTTAACTATCTTGCGACCATACTCATCTTTTGTTACTTGTACCGACACAAGAGGGTTTACCGAAAGCGGTCCCAAGTTTAACCCGTTAGCACCAGCACCGTATCCAGAGTATGGGTTTGCCAGTGAACTTTCACCGTAAGGATTGATAGGATAGGAGCCAGATTGCGGTAGGCCAAAGCTCACGCCCCAGGTTGGCTTCACGTTTAATTTGTTCAGTTTACCGATCAACCGCTGCAAAGAAATCCAATAAGTCGCGATAAACGAGGTTTAAGGGGAGGGGGGGATGAATCTCGAAGTCGTTAGTCAATGAGACGATCAGTCAAGTCCCTCGAGACCTAATGGATTTCAGTCGGTTCGGTTAAACTCGATATGTAAAAAGCCTGTACACCTAGTGGGTCAATCTCGTCTTTGTCGGTCGGTGAAACCAATGAATAAATCAGAAATCAGAAATCAGGAAAAACAACATGCCGATCATGCAGATGGTTCAATCTTGTTACTTACACCTTCAGTCTCGTCGTCGGCGTTCCTCTCAGTCACCTTTTTTTCGCCTTCGGTTGCTGCCCTCTTGGATCTCTTCTCCCCTTCTTTGGCACCTTCATCCGTCTTCTGTTGGATTTCTGTCGAATTTGCTGACTTAGATACTCGAACGAGACTCATGGTACCGTTGGAATTTTCAACCATAACTTCTACAGTCTCGGCCTCGATGTCTTTGCCTAAGTTTCTAGGATCGATGTCCAAATAGAGGTCGTCTTTTCGTCCCACTTGGTTCACTGTGGAGCACTGGTCGTAAGGCACGCAGGTACAGTCATCAGAGTAGGGTGGGAAGTTGCCGTTGTCGTAAACTGGATGGTTACCAAGGTCCAGACTACCTGCTGATCCCAAACCACTGAAATTTGGATTGAAAGGCTTGCCAGGACCGAATGCCTTTTGCGACGTCGCATCAAATCTGTTGTCGTCCTTGAGCTTCTCGTAAACCGGGTACCGATTGGCGTAACTGTTTGGGCCCTGTCCTCCAACGTTGTGAGCTTTTCCTTCCTTCACCTTGAAGGTCTTTTTGTATTCCTCGAAGTCGTTGTAATTCCCACCGTAAGTACCTTCGTTTCCGTATCCAAATCCGTTGTTTCCACCGATCGGTCCCCCGATGGGCCCAGCATTATGGCCCTCGTTGTGGTGGTAATGGTGATGGACGTGTTGCTGCACACCAGAACCTGATGAGTGGATACCTTGCTTCTTATCCAAGATGTACTTGTCATCCAGATCAAAACCACCTTCGTAAACTGGTTTCGACCCTAGTGGTCCTAATCCCAAGCCTGGTTTCTTGTAAGATGGGTAGGGACCTCCGAAACTTGGTGGTGGTGGTGGTGGACCTCCATAAATGGGGCCTGATGGTGGTCCAGAGTAGATTGGCCCGATTGGAAGCGGTTTAGGGGGTCCATAGGGTCGTTTTACTGGTACGGCTGGTAGGGGACGTCCTACCGGTTTGATCGTCACAGGCTGAGCCAAAATCACTTCTTGAGGGTGGATGTCTCGATGTGGAGAACCGTAATAATAAGGACGTCTCTCTTCAACGTCATCGCACTGCAAAATGATACATTTTTAATGTTAGAAATTTTTGTTTTCTGTTTCTTTGTTGATAAAATGTACGGCTTCTTACATTCATAAGCCCAAGATTGCAAAGTTTGTCTTTGATGTAACTCCGGGCAATCGTGTCGTTTCCTTGTTGAAGAGCATTTTTGACCTGGGGGTCAGAATAAACTTCATCGAAACCCTCAAGATTTCGCCCCTGACGATTTGATACCAAGATGTCATCGATTACAGTTTCTACCTGCTGCAAATTTTAGAACAATTAGTAAAAGTTAATTTACTAAATTTGCAATTAGGAAGTTGTTTCTGCTTTAAATATTCTCATTATTTGGTTCTAACAGTAAGATTGAAGTCATTTGGATATGATTGAGTTGAAAGTGTTCAAAAAAGTTCAATTGAGTTTTTACCGATTGCTGAGTGTATTGATCAAGAGCTTGTGCCACTCCACTTGACCCACTTTGCACATTCGACTGTTGATTTACAGCATCTTTTACTGTAAAGGCCATGGGTTGAAACGTCTCATAGTTATTACTCGCTTCTGCAAGCATGTCCTGGTTTTGCCAGGACCAGTCTCGTTTTTGTTCGGCTGGCATGTTTGTATTGTGCGCAACTTTTCTGGCGAAACATTGCGTTGTTACGCCTAGTAACAATATCACCCACAGCTTCATCCTGAAAAAAAAATGATTATATTAATTTTTGTTGCATTTTTCAAGTTTGAAAATTCTCGCGTACTTGTACTGGGCCAATTTCAAGAGCCTTTGTTTGCTGATTGCACAAAGATAAATTTCGCAGTACGAGAAACCGGCTCAACACCACCGGTTAACGAAAGTGAGAGGAAGTCCAGGGAAAGTAAAGATACAAGTTTCTGAATCTGATTACTTTCTTTGGACTAATCTGTGAAACACGTGCGTCATATGTCTCTTTTTATGTACAAGCCCAAGAGGTCAATAACAATGCTAATCACGTAATTGTACAGATGAAAAAAACATTTTTTATTTTATATTAAAAGTAACAAACAAATGTTTTAATCGAAATTTTTACTGCTTGATTATTTTTATTGTTCTTTTTATAATACGAAATTTAAAACTCTATTATCAAATAAAATAACAAAGTTTTGAAAATTAAAAAATTATCTATTATTTTTTTCAGTTACAATTTCTCTTGGCTATAAACAATTGCAGAATTCTGATTTATTAACTTTCTTTAATGCAAAACATTAAATTATAAGAGAAAGCAAGAATTCGCCAATTGTCACGGTTCGTCTCATCAATAATTGAGTCAATAATAAATTTGTCGCATGTAATCTGATTACCGAATAAATCATAGAAGAATCGAAGACATTCCTATCGATGAAATTTATTTAGAATTAATATTGAATTTACTTTTATAAATTGTTTGATGATTTATTTTAATTTATTATTTGTTTATAATTAGTTCTGTGATTTATTTGAAAAATACACTCCGTAATTCCCCACAATAAACTTCAATGTTTGCACTTGATTTAATCTTCCACTTTATTCCTTTTTTGCGCATTTGAAAATGAAACAAAATAAATTTATATATTTGTGTTATAAAAAAGTTTGTGTTATCATTTACAAAATGGAAACTTTTAAATTAAATCTCCGGTACTCACTTAGTAGTTTATCGATCACTGGCACAACACTGAATTTCTTGCACGATGCGACTGAATCTCGTATATATAGCTTCTCCCGGCTCAAAGAAACACTTTCTCCGCGCGCACACTAAACGTTTAACCACAATGTGCTTTTACTTGTCGGATCATTCTTTTATATATGGAAGGTTTTGGGGATGCTGAGGTTTGCCACTGGTTGTGCGGTGGGGCTAAATCGTGACTCACACAACCGGACATAGATCTTTGTAAAATATCATAGTTTCGAAAGACCAATGAACTTTACCTGAACGAATTAAAATGTCGACTTTTAATTTGTTCGTGACTTTAGTTATCCAAAAATACATCTTTCTTTGACTGAAATTTCTATTGAGATGTTGATTTATATTTTTTCAATAGTTTGAAAGAAACAATGAACGTCAAGTTGTACATTTTTTTCACTTGTTTTTAATTAGAGTTGTTTTTTTAATATTTAAAATACAGTTTTACCCTTAACTAACTAATTATCCACAAAGAACACCACATGAGTCTGACAGATCTAGAATTAAATTATAACAATGAAATAAAAATTTATAAACTTCAGAAATTTATTAAATTTACTTTATTTAATTAATTCTATTATCATCGAGACAAATTAGATAATTCAATTGTTTAAAAGTTATTTTCAACAATTTATAATTGCATTAAATATTTCTGTCTAATTTAAATACATTTTAAACAATTATAATATATAAATTTATAATTATATAAAACAATTATAAAATTAGTATGTTTTATCGCAAATGTTTGATTTAATATTTTTCACAAATTAAACAAATAAAAAATCATTAAATTTTGTAGAATCACTCAAAAAACGAACAAAATTTATTTTACAAATAATTCAATTAGTTTTTGATGAATAGCCTCACTCGGACGTGTCATTTTTCTCACCTAACGAATTTAACGTTGGTCCAGATTCGTTGCATAACGGAACCTCACATTATATCATTATTGAATAATACTATTTAACGAAGGGATTTTCCCTAGTTTCGTCGTGCACCATACACTGAATGAGTTCGTTGACATTATGTAATTTCATGTACGTCAATCGGATTTCATAAGGCTACGGAATTTGAATACACAAAACGTAAAATAAAAGTTGTTGAACGCCATACGGATATCGAAGTACAATTAATAACAAGCATTTCAACATTTGTCAACATTTGTGCCTATATTCTGTATGTTAATTTTTTGTTCGTCCGACACAACTTTCACTTGAACAATTAGTTTAAACAAGTGATATTTAAAGTAACAAATTTGCTGTTTTCTAAATCAGTCGTTTTTGCTCGATATATGTGTTTCGTACTTTGAAAGAGAAAGAAATTCCCGAAGTTTTATTTTCTCGTTATTTATCAGTAACATGTGTTACAAATGATTGTGTTTGGATGTATCCATCATGGAAAACATATTTTTCAGTAATTGTTATGACGTCAAACGGATTCCCATTAAAGACCAAATAGCGCTTTGTTTTCTCCTCTTTTCTCGTCTACTGCACATTTCGAATCTTTTTCGTAAACTTTCTCATAATAACTAAAGCGCGTCTACATGCAAAATACATCTCATTATCACACAATGACAAGTGCTTAGGGAACGTCGTAGACACATGAAACGTATTTGACGTCTGACACCATCCGGCAGCGCGGCCCAATTTCTCATTTCATTTTTCATATCGCCAAATTCAATGCATCTGTTTACGTAATCGAACAAAATTAAACAAAGTGTAGTTACTGTAACAAATTTACAAAAAAGCTGCAGAAATTTTCAATTATTTATTATTTAATCATTCTTTTTATTCCTGTTTCTATAAACTGTTTCAGGTCTTTTTTATTAAAAAATATTACACATTTAAACTTTACATTTCTATAAACTGTTTCAGGTCTTTTTTATTAAAAAATATTACACATTTAAACTTTACAATTTGTGCATATAGATTAATTTTATTGTTTTGTATAACTTTGATATACATTTCGGTTCGTCCGTCCAGCTATTATTTAAAAGAGCAACGTCTGACAATCGCACATCCTATACAATTCACTTTCTCCCGGAACCAAAAACTTCAGACAGTTTGGCCAATGAAGTCCTGTGCCAATAAAACTTCGAAACATAATCTGAATGAATAGTGTATCACGTCGATGCGCGCAACACGTTATTATACCAACGCCTTATTGGTGGTCGATTGCGTAACATTCATTAAAAAAAAAAACAAAAGTAGTCCTTTATATTTATGGCTTATTTTTGTCCAGCTTTGCAATGCTCAATGGGCAACAATGTAATAAAAATTTTAAAAAGAAGAAGAATTAAGTTAGCCCCTTTTCAAAGTTTTTAAATAAATGAACTATGTAGTCATTCGTTTTTAATTTTCAGAAGATAATTTCATTTAATCAATAAAATCTGATAATTTTGACTTTTTTATTTGTAAAGAAATGTAATTTGAAAACAATGTAAATTAAATCAAATAATGTTAAAAGAAGTTGAAATAGAATGACTAAAAAAATGCAATGAAAAATAATTTGAAATGGATGTACGATCGACAAGACAAAAGTTTCGCAAGAGCATTTTATGGTGCGCTGAGAAGTTGGGCAATAAAAATTTTTACCTGGAAGTTATGAAGTGGTTATTTCAAATTCAAATATAGAAAGATTTTATTTGAAACTTATTTGAATTTATGTTGGGCACGTTTGCTTGGGGTTTCCCGCTGTATTACAACACTTGCGGTCAAGGCTTGCATAAAAGTCGTACCCTTTACATGAGAACACGTTAGCCCACGGTTATTCATGAATCAATCATCTTTACTGCAAATTTGAAATGTTAAAAATGTACCCATTATCAAAGATCAAAAACAACAAAATCAAAACTCGAAAGTGAAGAGAAAAAAAAACATAATAACCTCTTGCATTTTGAAAAATAATTTTTGGAATTTTTTTTCTGGAATATATAAATAATTGCAATATAATAGATGTAACATTTTGAAAATTTTTTTATTTGATGTTCTCTCATTGAAGGATGGCAAAAGTTGTACTCAATTTGTCGATGTCAAATACGATGTCAAGGACAAAAAAATATGTTTGCAATTTGCTAACAAAAAGTTTAACAAGTGGAACCCTTAAATTTTTTTTCGAGGCAAGATTGAATGAAGTCATCTTAATTTCAACAATAAGAAAATAAAAATGCCACGGTCGGTTTGCAGATCGCTCATCCTTGTGACGTATTTATACATGGAGAAAGTCCACTACGTCAGACAAACTCGCGCTTTACTTCCTGCGGATACATGGGACTAACTTCTTCGGTCAAGATAATCTCATTCATTGTCTGTTTTTATTCATTGCCGATCCAGTTTCTCGCGTTTCTCCTTTGACACAAAGTGTCTGGCTTTGTCTAAAAATTTCACCTTTTTTGGGCGAATCAAAACAAAATGTTCAAATTGCCAAAACTTTTTTCCATCGTGTCAGCATTATTTGCGTTTCCTGGTCATAGTTATTTGGTGTTCTCAAACAAAGTTTTAGTAATACAAAAACAAACGAAAAAAAAAAATGGAGAAAGTTTTTATTACTGCAGGATATTTTTTTATTATTCTGACATTAGTTTTGTTTTGACATGATTTTTATTTTGTGTTTTTTTTTTCTAGAATCAAAATGAGGAATTAAAATATATAGCTGAGCATTTGTTTCTTGCATACGTAGGATTGCACAACAGGGATTTCCCAGTGTTCACGGTGTTGTAACTTGGGGATTTTCAAACTTCTATATCCTTCTGTTGGCTTGACCCGATTTATTTGAGTTCGAAGAACTCCTTGAAGAACTGCGTCATTTACTGGTGCGTGCAAAGTATTGTCACATAAATTTTTTCATGTATGAATACTCTTAAAAATAAAAGTATTATCATTATTTTAAAGAAGTAGATTATTTTGACTAAAAACAAAATGACTAAAAACTGATTGATAGAAATAATTGAGAAATTCAATTATTTTATTCAATCAATTCAAGATGGAAAAATTTGAAACTTTTAGGTTGTTATATAATTCTGACGGCAGGATGGCAAATTGCAGTATCATCTGTCGTGTCAATAACGTGATAAGGTTGATAATTTCTTCTCTTCTTAAAAGAAAGTAACGGAAGACACTGCTTTCACTTTCATTGAAGACGCAGACTCTAGAATTACATGTGTAAACACGCTGCCGGTTTCAGCTTGAAAGTAACCTACCGTAATAGCTCATCAGGTTGTATGATTTTTGAATGACAACATTTTGGCATTAACCATATTATTTACTTTTCGTAGCAACAATTTTATTTATTAAACAATCAAACAAAAAATATATTATAAAAATAATATATAAACAAAATAAATAAAAGTCAAGAACGAAATGTAGACTTGGGAAATAAAAGTCACAAAACAACAAATTGTGTTCATGTAAAATTTGAATGAATACAAAAGGTAAGATTTTAGTACATCTTAAATCTAACGAATTTAGGATTGAAAGTTGGTAAAAAATAAGAAATTTGGTGTATTTAAGTTAAATTAAAAAAATTAAAAAAAAAACATGTAAAAATATTTGTTTGGCAATTCCTTTAAAATAAAACTTTTACCTCCTTCAGAATAAAAGATTGAAAGCAATGTCGATAAAAATGTTTTACTTGTAAGGATATTTCGAGATGTGTGTTCTTCGATTTCATCGTGGTAACATTTTACCATCCTTTGATAACCAATATTTCAGAATCAACCAAAGTTTTAGAAGTCTAAATACAAAATGTATTATCAAAATTTTATAAACGGTAGCTATTCTAACTCTACACTTTGTCTGACAAATATTTTTTCCAAATTAAAAATGATTTCTTATAATCACATTTCTCTCGGATCTACTTACCATGCTTTCATTTTACCAACAGTTGGGATAATAAATTTTATCAAACTTTTCTTGTGAAATTTGTTAAGTAGGTCCGCTGCCAGACCTAGAATGAAATTGGCGCTACTATGAAATGTGCATACAAAATGCAGTTTTACATGTTGCAAAGCTAATCGAGTCTAAACTCCCTTTTTTCCTTTTTGATAGTATTTTTATGACAAAATGATAGTTCTAAAAAATTCATTATAACAATTTTTTAATAAAAAAGAAGAGAATTTTAATAACAATTTATGAAAATTGTATTTCAAATTCATTTTGAAATCATTTTCTGCAAGCAAATCATTATTTATTATATTAGATCTAATTGTTTGGCAACTAAATTATTTTGACAACTGATTGTACGTTACATTTGAATCATATTTGCATTATGAAATGACTGTTATTTTTTATTCTATCCATATCTGAACCTAGTGCAAAACTTTGTATTTGTAACTTAATTTAATGACGTATATTTTTCAATTGCATACACTACGCATGTCAATATAAGAGTAAATTTTATAAATTATAATATGTATGAATATTTCCATTCACACAACTTTCAAACTTTATGATAAAGATTTTTCATCAGTAATTGCAAGAAATCATCCTTATTTTTCAGAGAGATTGTTATTTTTATTTATGAGGTTGTAATCTCGTAATCTCGCTTAAAATAACAAAAATTATGTTGAATTTATTGTTTGTTTTTTGTTTTAATCAAATTATTATTAAACCATCAATATCACATCATAGAAACCAACTCTGTTTATCTGTAATTTTGCAATTTTTAGATTGTTCAACGACATTTCCAAACCAACTTATGTATAAATGAAACAAAGAACTCAGCCAAATTAATTATTTTTAACGATTCTCTACGCCTTTCCTTTCGTATTCACAAGATAAATGCCAGAGTAACGATGCCAGTCAATTTAGCGTTGTTTTTTGGTTCAGAGTGTATGTATAATCGCGAATCAAGGGCACAAGAAATGTCCGCTTTTATTTCGTATTTTAACAAATATAATTGAAATTGGAACCTTCCAGTTTTCAATACATTTGTTATATTTCCAAAAAATAAAAGTTCCTAAAAAAATGTTTTGCATCTATAAATTCTTTCCCTTGAAAAAAAAAAAAATTCACGAGAAATAGGTTTTTCAAGGTTTACACCACATGCTATCCGTGCAACTAGAATTTTTATCAGGGTTGATTTACTTGCGAGTTAAAGTCAAGAGCACAGACGAAAAGAAAAGCACATGAATGTGCATTAGTTTGCATATCAACCGCCGTGTTTCTCTTTCCACAATCTTTACGATTTTTCATTCAGACTGAAATTTTATGTAATGTATGGTTCAATTAACCGTTATTCGCAGCCATTTTTACATTACAATTTACTTAAAAATATATTTTTAATGTAGACAAATATATAAATGTTAAAAAATACAAAATCAACTGAAATTTCAAAATTTCCATCTAGTTCTAATTGTTTCTACCAATAAAAGTCAACAAAATAATTAGTAGTTACTTCCTTTTTTTTCTTTGGTTACAAAAAAATTAACGATTCCATTTGTACACAAACATTTAAATCTTGATAAGAAGACGTGAGAAGAAAAAAATTAAACTAAACCTGCTGCGCTTGAACAAGAAAATTAGTTGAAATTAGAATTTGCATTTCATTAATCCCGTGGAACGTATTTGCTAAGTATAAAGATCGGGTTTAAGATCTCAGCTTGTTCGTAATGTTTGCAACAGATGGTCAGGTTTGAAGCAATGAGTTTTATGTTGGCGAATCGTTAGCGAGATCCGTCGTTCGTTCACCTGGAACCTTGAAGATTTGTATGGAAGTCTCCAGACGAAGGCACGTATATTCATCGCAACTCACTAGGCCGTTCCAGAAAAAGGGAATACAGCAAAGGAGTTGTACAGGAAGACAAAAAGGAAGAAACCAACAAAAAAAAGTGCGCACACAATTTTTATTTTCATTCTTCCATTTAATGATAGAAGGTGAAATTCGGTTGTTCGGATTCAATTCTCCTGAGATAGCACGTTACCAAGATTCAATTAAAAAGTTTCACAAATGAAGTCGTAGATTGTTCTTGTTATTGTGTTTTACTTTGAAGTTATTGAAGGAAAAAGTGCTATAGTTGACCTAACTATGAAAAATAATATTTGAAGGCGAGGTCTAGGCTAACGTTTATTCCATTCTGGAAGGTCCTCCTTCGACTCATATACATATGATTGGATTAAATCATATCGGCATTCTGCGTGCTGTTCGTTTCCTATTACAATCAAATTCTTTATTATTCGAGGACAGTTCTATCAGTTATGAAAAAAAAAATTTATTGAAATTTGATTAATGAATCATCGCGATTATACGCAGCTGTATTCGTTTCCCATGAAATGGCAATTTTTACTGACATAAATGCATTTGTTTTGAAGGTTTGATTGATTAATTAACTATACAATCAAATGGATTTCAATCCGAAACTTTCAATCACCGATGTTTGTATCATGGTTACAGAAAATAATGAAATTTAAAATTGTACAATTGGCAACAAGTTGCTGTTTATTTATCTCTTTATATCTAATTTTCAACATGAACATTGAAATTCTTCTGCTATTGCTAAATTAATAGAAACAAAAAACAAGGGTGAAAAATAATAAAACAGATTATGGTAAGAAAGAATGATTTATTTGTAACGAAGTTTCAGAGAACATGAGTGAATCAAAAAACAATCTTGCAGTCTATTTCAGAAAAACTACTGCGCGTTATTTTTTTATTCAGTTTTTTTTTTTTCTGGTTCGCCAACAAACTAGAAGACTATCTCTCTCGAAACTTCTCCAGCGGACGACCGTCAGACCAGGCTATTCAACGTACCAAAAATAGTTTATCGACATTTCAAGTTTCGCTGCGATGAAAAAACAAAGAAAATCAAAGCCACAAAAACCTTGAAAACTTGAACAGAAATTTGAAAAACCGAAGATTGTTTAAATCGCTGATGAGAAATGCATTTGTACAGGTTCTATTGATGGTCAGGTTGGTTTAGTAGTAGGCGAGAGGTGGAGCGTGTTCTATTAGACTGTGTCCGAAGCTTAAAGCTGGCGCAGCGTGGACGAACGGGGCGGAAGCGTGCACGACAGCGTTTCCGTGGTTTTCAATGGTTTTTTCTTGGATGATGGTTGCTGGGGCAGCATAAGCCAATGGGGCGGCGTGCACTACTGGGGCTGCATGCACCACTGGGGCCACCAAAGGTGCGCTGGCGTGCACTACGCTGTTTCCGTGTTGCTCGATTGTTTTCTCTGCCACTATTTCACTGGCCAGAAAAGCGCCGGGCTTGGCAGCTGCCAAAACAACACAGGCGAACAAAAACACCTATGAAAAAACAAACAATCAGTAATTATTAGTTCAAAAAGTAAATATAAAATTTAATTGTTCAACAAATTTTTTCAAAACAATGTTTAATATTGATTTTTTAATTGCTTTAAGAAATTAGAAAAAGTATTTAAGGAATTAAAAGTTTGTACATTTATTGTAACTAATTGAAAGCAATTTTTCAGTTAAATTATAAGAAATGCGACTCACCAACTTGAACATGTTGATAGGTTTAGTTTGGGATGTTTGGTACAGGTTGAAAAGCTCAGACTGATCTACTCTATGGGAATACTCGGGAGTTTATATAGTGCGGCGTAGCGGAGTGTTTGGGGGACCTTCGGCAACGTATGAATACACGCGAATGCACGGCCAATCATGTTACCTTTTCATAGGTACTATTTTCTAATTGATCCTCGAATCGTGTGCATTGACAGTATTTTCGGGGCCCCGTCACAAGCTGACGCAACTGGCGGAGAGGAAAAAAAAAAAAAGAATTGTATAATCTCCGGCAGCCCACGTTACTGAATCTGAACGTCGCTCGTTTATCTCTCGCATAATGGTATCTTTCATCATTTTTCATTGACTATTTTATGAGATTCACTTATCTTTTGTAATGGTGTAATGTCATGGTGAAACCCTGAACAATAAGCTTTTGCATATCAATCAATCGATTCATATTTTTTTATTATCAACAAATGTATTATTATAAAACGAGCTTTTTTCAAATATATCTTTGAAATTATAAGTAAAAGAATACAACAATTTGTTTATGAGATAAATGTGAAAAATTGATTGGTCATTGATTTTGTTTGCAATTTCCGTACATTTTTTTTTTCAATGGATACAAAAAGGAAGAGAGAAAAGTTATTGTTGATTTTTCATGTTTTCAACCGTGAGCGTGTGACATTGTATGACGACCAAAATAAATGGATTGAACAGAGCACGTGTAAATATGAAGCGGTACGAATACATCCTTGAAAAAGTATGGTCCGGGAAAACAGCAAGGCCGCATTTTTTCTTCCATGATATTCGATTCGCAATTTTTATGAATTCTTTATTAAATTCGTTCCGGTTTGAAGTGCCACACGGTAAAAATCAGAAAGAACATCGACCTCAACGGACAACGACTGGCGAAATGATCAGAGTCGACATATGACGTGTGGTTCTCACGGTTTTCAGCCGTTAGTTGCAAATAAACGTTATTTGTTGCGATGTGAAATAAAACATTTTTTTGCCATCTCAAAAAATCGATTCGGAAAATGATAACTAAATTTAAGATTCAATAACGTAAAAAAATGCCCTGATAGTTTTTTTTCTATTTTCTTTGTCATACGGGTTTGAGATGAATATATAATTTTGTTAATTTTATTCATCCGAGGGTCAATTTTTGAATGACGTTTCGTTTTAATTTTAATTCACAATTTTGAATTTCATAAATTGCATTTGGCAATCGTATATTTTTGTCAATGCCGTTTATTTGATGAAGAATTGCGAAACATCTAATAACTCTCACATGATTTCACAGGTCAAATTAAACACGAATTTATTCTTCCAAAAAAAAATATTATCTAACGCTACAAAATATTATATAAGAACATATGTACCTAAAAGGTAATTGTTTACAGATTATACAAATGTTATAAAGGCGTTAATATTTAAAATATTTAAATTACAATTCAGTTATGCAGTTATTTCTAATAATTTTTGTAGATTTCTTCTTATGATAATGAAATTTATGTGTAATATAATAATAATAAAAATCAAATATTCATACAAAAATAATGATCACTCATTTAGAAATTCAGTTTAATTAATGATAACCAGTTTGGAACGCATGCCGCGTATCCTTAGATCTATCCGCTACCTAATACTTACCTTGACCTATGCTAACACCAACCTTATTCAGGGTTCTCTGGCGTTACGTTTTTTCCAGCGAGTGAACTTGAATCTTTTTTTTTTCCAGTACAATAAATGACAAAGAAATTTGCACTTAGAGGATTTCTTCTGACTTTATATATTCACACTGCATTTCAACTTGCACATTTTGTATGCGAAAAATAAAAAATACCAAACTAAAACTTGTAACATTGTAAGCGACATCAAACAAAATGATATTCAAAGTTTCCAATTAAAAGCTTCAGATAATTTGAACAATTTATACATGACAAAGTTCAAACTCAAAGTTCAAACAATTTGTTAAATCAAATTTCAAACTCAAATTTGAATCGCCATACAAACGTGCAATTATTATACGAAAATGCAAAATTGGATTGGGTTTCGTGAAAGAGGAAAAAAAACAGTTGTCTGTCTATGAAAGAATAAATTTATTGTTCAATAGTGAGACATTTTGATTGGTGCAAATGTGGATGAATGATGTTAATGGTTGACTAGCCGTTCAGTGGATGTAAGCAGCAGCGATCACTGGGGCGTGGGCGGCGTAGGTGATCGGCGCCAGGGGCACGTGCGCGGTCTTGACGAAAGCTGGTGCAGCGTAGGCTACTGGAGCAGCGGCGACCAGGGGCGCCGAGTGGATGACCGGGCTCTTGACCGAGACTTTGTAGGTGTTCTGGTAGCTGGTGGCAAGTGGAGCAGAGGCGATCACTGGCGCGGCGTGCACCGTCGGGATCTCCAGCAGTCCTGGGCTCGGGGCACTGCAGGCAACGGCCACCAGGGCGAACAACACAACGAGTTTGTACATGGCTGAGTGGTGCTTCGACTGTGTGCTTCGAAGTGCGAATGTTTAGCCAAGCCAGGCCGGCCGGCTTTTATTTCGCGCACACCTTTTGTCTTCGTGCAACGAGCACTGTCAAGGACCATGCACAAGGACTGGCGGTGAAGGGCCAACTCTTTGTCAGGACGCGCGACCTTCGATGCAAAAACTCGTTCTCGGATCGGTGACGCACGACCCCCAAAGGGGATTGCGCGACTATTTTTTTAATTGCGTCGGTTGTTCATCTTCGATTGTTGTGCGAGAATATCGGTGCGAAATCCGTGGTCGATTTCAAGGGGGATCGGCTATTCCGCAGATCGGAATGCAATTCGACGCTCGACTTTTTTATCCGCTCTTTGTACCGAGACCAAGTCCTGGTTATTGATCCCGTCTTTTCCGGTTAGACTCCCTGCTCGAGGCTTGCAATTAATTGAAACAAAGTGGATCTTGTTTGTTGATCCAAAGATATTTCTCCGGGAAGAATTATTTTTCACTTAGCTGTGCATCTTTGATTTTTTTCTTCTTCCTTCGGTCTTTCATATCTTTTAGATTTTTATTTTTTAAGGAAGTCAATTTCAGGTTGGATAATTAATTTCAATGCGAGATTATCATATCAAGAGAATAATCGTTCATTTTAATTGTAAGAAAAATAAGATGGCGTGTAAACGGTTATCGTTTGTACAACAATTTTTATCAGTGATCTGACCCAACTAACATGTTTCTAGTTGAGCAAACAAGAGGAAAAAAATAGTTTGTTGAATGTTGTTTTTAGTTTTTGTCGAAAAGTAAAAAAGTTGGCACAGGCTAGTTTCAAAAACTGACCGTTTTCATATGTGTCGACCGATGACCGATTTTTTTCACTTTCACTCACATCAGCAATCAGTCCATGTTTAACATCTACGAAATTCAACTGTTATGTATACTGTTACAATATTACCATAATAAAGAACTTTACATAAGCTCGTTTGTTTGAATTCAGCGCGGACAAAATTTCGCTTGTTGCGAATAAAAGTTAATGAAATTATAAACGAGCGACGTGTTGTTGGTGTTTTTCTATTCAGTTTTTTTTTTCAACAATGACATGAGAAACAGAATCGAAAAATTCGCTCGTCATTCTTTTTAAAAAGATCCATCGGCTTTGCAAAATCAATCATCGAACTACAAACACAAATAGACGATTTAATTAACTGACGCATGATAAAAATTTAAATGTCAATAAGTCTTTTGTTCCTCGCTTTTTTTCAATCATGAAAAGCAATAAAATTGTTAGTCACATTTTATGTTAATTGTAAATATTTTTGTGATACAAAAAATGATTCTTTTTTATTTGCAAAAGAATCAACTGAATGGAATTGTAAAAAACAAAACATTAGCGATACCGCAGATATGGTATTTGGAAAAAGTTTATTTTTCAACAAAAATTGCATAACATAATTTACTCTCGTTTGATGAGAGTGAAGTTAACGAGGCCCCATTCGCTATTATATTTCATCGCACGAAAAACTGCATTTCGCCATCAGTCGTACACATTAATGCGACTGTGTCCGGGGCGTACACAAAAAGGTTTATGCAAATGTTGCGAGCGCTCACACCAAGCGGCGCTATTTCGGTGACAAATGACAATTAAAACGAACGTGTTGACAAAAAGGCCGAATAAATTTATCACAGATGAAGATAATAAATTTCACGCCTTTCATTACTCCTGACTGTTTCGGCTTGGTTTCAAATCTAGTTTATGATTTTTATTTCATCAAGCACAAAAACAATTAGGAAGTTGATACATTTTATTCATTCTCAAAATTATTTTAATTAGATTAATTATCTTAATTAAAAAGTTATGCAAACCAATTAATTTACTCCAACGAGATTAATAAGATGTAATTTTAATGCGATGATGATGGTAACATAGGGACAGGACTGGAAACTATTATTGTACTCATCAGCATTAAATATACCTGATATTATTATATCAGTGATAAATTTCAATTATTTTTAATGACAAATTCGAGAATGATATAAGGATTGCATAATTCCATATTCGAATTATGCATGCGTTGCACCGTATCGCAAATGAGACTGACCGATGTAATGATTTCTATTTTCGATAACTTTTATGTAGCATTACACAAATTATTTACTTGTTTATCCTGCGAACATTTGCTTATATAATTTAAAGTGCACCTGAGCTTAACTCTCTCGGTGCACTAATTTAAATTCCGACCGGCAATTTGTAGCTTTGCCGTCACACTTGTTTATCGTAAAAAATACGAATTAAAGAATAACAGAATATCAAGCTCAGGAAAAAAAAGTTCCATGTCTGGTCAAATCTGATTAGACTCGGTCGGACTCTAATTTATTCAGGTCTGTTTTTAAATGACTAATTAAAACTTTATTCAATCGGTTAGAATTGTCTAATCTGACTTTACCGAAAACTTTTCAATCAAAATCGTATTTACTGATTTTATATTATTCATTCACGAAATGTCTACCGAACAAAGTTAAATATTATTCTAAGCAGATGAAATGTTAACAAGATTTTGAAACTGCCAAATATTTACGTCCGTACAATTTAATCATGCCATCATTCTTTCTTAAAATACAAGGACTTAATATTTCAATTACTCTCTTATCTTCAGTTTATCAAGTTAAACAACATTTTATTTCAACATAACAGGAGGTGTCTAATTAAATTTAACTTTGCAAAGATCCATCAAAACCTTTAAACAAAAAAAAAAATCTCTACTAGACCAATCCGAAACCGAATGAAATCGCATCGTCTGTTAGGTCTAAGAATTCGCGATCTCTGTTCCGATCAACAAAAACTCTGCGATGGTGAAACTCGGAGCTGAAATAAAAAAAAAGGTTGTCGCGGTCGTGACGAATGCACCGTCGACTTCGCATTTGGAATGAATTTCTCCGGATTGCGTGATCGACAAAGCTCACGCGGCCTTGATCCTGCTCTAGGCCCGTTGCATTCCGTCATGTCTCGGGGATTGTCTACGTAATCGCATTGTCATGTTTTGCGAACCGGAGGGGACCACAATTCTTGGCATATAAAACGCCAAATCTGGGCTACGAATTCATCAGACAATATTTTTACGCCAGTTCAACACTACACTAAATCATCACAAGATGTTCAAGCTTGTTGTTTTATTCGCTCTCGCGGCTTGCGCCATGGCGGCACCAAAACCGGGCTATCTGAGTGCCCCAGTGGCAGTGGCGCCAGTTGCGCCAGTGTACGCCTCCGCCCCGGTCGCCACCAGCTACGCTAACACCTTCAAGGTGGTGAAGAGCCCCGTTGTAGCGGCACCATTCACCTACGCCGCGGCACCAGCCCTGGCCTACTCGGCGCATCCGGCATCTTATTCACCCTACTACGCTGCGGCTGCACCAATTGCTTATGGATCTCCGTACGCCTATTCTGCCCCAACCGTTTGGTGATTGAATACGAGAAATATTTTCCGTTTTGTATGATGAGTACATTTTAAGAGATACTGATGTCAACCGATTGAACCTCTTTTAATAATAAACCTTTTTTAATAAACAGCAATAATTTCGTCATCTTTATACCGTACCCTGTTCCCAAAATTTTTCACTTATTAACTGGTGAAAATGTTTGCATTTGTTTCTGATAAACTGACACAATTGTAGTTTGAAGTTAAAAGTATATAATCAATGAATTTTTCGTGTATCAAAAATCATTAACAAATATCAGTTTTAATTAATAGAAAGTATTTTGATAGTAGTGTTTGGATAGTCAGTATATAAATCTGTGGCACAAAGGAAAAACCAGTTAACTCCATATAAAAGCTTAATATAACTAAATGCGAATATTTGAGGTCAAATTTTTCGTTATTTTCAAAGTGGAGTTAACCGGTTTTTCCTTTTTCCCACAGAAATATAAACCAAAATTTTTTTTTGGAAATGAATATATTATTATTTTTATTTTGTCATTTTTCCAAGTTGCAAATTATTTTCGTTTTTTGTTAATTTTCAGCTGTCTGGGAAATTTTTATGAATTTAAAATGAAATACTAATATTGTAGTTGAAAGGATTTTTTTCAATGAATTGTTTGAGCTCTGTTGTGTTTTTCTGAATCTATTTTATCTGATATTCTAAATATAGATTTTCTGAATCTATTCTGATAATAATAGTCTGATCTGTTTCTATTAACTGTTTTTTTATTCATTTTTTCACTATTTTTTTTTATTTCAAAGTTGAGAAAAAAGGTAGAATGAAAAAAATGTACCCATACTTGGACTGAATTATTTTAATAGGTGAAGTTTTTGATATTTGTTATTATAAATTACTTTTAACATGAGATTTAAAATAACTAATTTTGTGCTAAAATAATTCTGTGCATAACTGCAATAATAACTGCACAAATGATCGTTAGTTTATATAAACAAACAGAGATTTGTCTCGTAATTTGTTAATTATTTGGCGAATATCAGTTGCGAGGACTAATCTAATCCTCAATCGGGATGACAGTTTAATCACATAACACATCACGTTAGTGCTTTCGTGCAAATAACTATATTATGTATACTCATTTATTTATACAATTACACGCGAATTCTAAAATTGTAACAGATTATAATTTTGAACATTGAAATTTATGTATAAAAGATTAAAAAGGATAAGCTCCAAAACAAATTGATTGATTCCAAATAAATTTGCACTTAAAATTATATAAATGTCTAAAACAACATCGCGACCAGTTTTCTTGTGCTTACTTGAAAACAAAAACGATAAAAGAATTGGAAATTTATATAATTCTTAATAAATATTTCAGAGCATTTATATTAACGAGGAATTCAATTTCTAAACAAAATCTAAGTAAATAATTTTTTTTAATTTGAAAAAAATGGAAGGCTCATAAAAATAACAGTTAGATATAAATTAATTTCAAAATTTTATTTCAACAATATTAATAACAATTCAACAACTTTTGATCGAAATCAATTTTCTTCGAGATTACCAAACTGGAGCAGCAACAACTGGCGCCGCTCTATACGCAGGGGCCGGAGCAACAATCGGCGCTGAATAAGCTGCTGCTGGTTGAGCGAAGAATGGCGCAGTTCTCACAAATGGGGAAGCGGAAACTACTCGAGCTGGTGCAATTACTGGAGCCGTTCTGACTACTGGAGCAGAGTACGCCAGAGCTGGTGCAGCAACGTATGGGGAAGCGATGAGTGGCGCTTTCACACTTAGTTTGTAAGTGTTTTGGTAGGTGCTAGAGATTGGAACAGCAGCTACAGGAGCAGCAACTACGGGTGCGGGGGCAGCAACAACTGCTGCTGGCGCAACGATGCCTGGTTTCGGAGAGGCCGCCACGACCGCGAACACAGCGAAAAGTACAATTTTCGTGAACATCTTGGTAGTTTGGATTATTGTTTTTGCTCAACTGAACGAACTACTGATTCACCAGATCGATTAACTGATGATTTAAGTGCGAAACCTGCGACTATATGTACTTCTGGGCCCCACTTTTTTTGTGATCATCAGACGCAACATATTGGCAACAGCTATTGCGTTTTTGCATTTAGTATTCTGCAGAAACAATTGCACGTTTAGAAAGGAGAAGATCAAGGATGAAATTCTACATTGACTGATCCATCAATGACCGTGAACCCCTCTGTTGCACCAATCTTAGACAATTTCTCCACGTGCTAGACTGTGCATGGTTTGGGGTGGATGTGGTATGAATGACAAGTTGGTTGCAATCCCAGCAAACTGAGAAAGACATTCAATTGATCGAAGGCATGCTTGCAATTTGATTTGAGTAATAATATTGTAAATCAATTTGAAAAATCGGAAATGAGAAAATGTAATAAAAAAGATACAATGATTGTATTGCCAAAAGTAATATGATTAAATCATTTTTCTTAGTTTTATTAAAAAATTGTTATCATCAGTAGAAGAGTATAACAATTGCAGAACTATTTTCAGTTAGAAATGTGAAAATGAAATCAAA
>JAQQRF010000044.1:0-165835 GCA_030523145.1 Trissolcus brochymenae | reverse complement strand
CAAAAAAAAAAATTAAAAAAAAAAAAAAAAAAAAAAAAAAAAAAAAAAAAAAAAAAAAAAAAAAAAAAAAAAAAAAAAAAAAGCATCAAATAATAGAAATGAAAAAACGAAATTATAAAAAAAAAAAAAAATGTTCAAAGTGAATAAATCAAAATGTCGATAAAAATATTGGAGAAAGTTTAAATTCTGTTATTATTTATAATCCCGAAATAAAAGAGTACAAGCTTATAGTTGACAGGCACTGGTTATCCGGTCTAACAAACTAGTGTTCAGGCAAATTTCGCAAAGTGTCACAATGTAGAGACACGTGAGCTACCGAAACGTGATTTAGTTGGATCGCTCAGTGCGCAGGCAGCGAAGCGAGCCGGCAACGGCAGAACAGCTCACTGACGTCGATATTAATAATATAAAACTTAGTCGAAACTAGAGAAATGTGCGTTAACTGACTAGTTACGAGTGGTTAGAGTTGCTAGGCGGAGCACGTACATCACGTGGTCGAGTGCATGCGTATGCGTTCGCATCATTAGCGAGACTATCATTAGCCGACAAGGCCGCTGCTTCAGTTCAGTCGCGTTGTTCCACGCAGGGCCGGACAATTTTATGATTTGAACTGTCGTTAGTCCAGCACTTAAAGCTTCTACTGTTCTCTGAACTTGCGCCCCAACTTGTTTAACTCACATTTTCAAAAGAGCATTCCAATATGATATTTTGTTTTAAAATCTTTCTACCGAACACGGTTTGATATTTCAAAATATAATTTTCGTACAAGCAGGCAACATCTTCATACCAAAATAAACACCGTATTTTTAAAATTCTATAAAGCACTCAGTTAATTATATCGTTGTTCGATACAAAAAAACCCTGAAAATATAAAAATAAGTTACACTAAAATTCTAGATTTAGTTTTTGACTCACTTTTAGTCATTAATTAGAAACCAAGGATGAATGAAATAAACACATTTTGAAACTTTGTTGTATTAAAAAAGAATGATAGTCGTAATTAAAAGCACTCTGCTATTAATTCAGGTTTAATGTTGCTCGTTTTGTGTATCATAATGAGCCCTCAATAAAGAAGAGCAGGTATCATATTATAAATATTCATATGCGAAAGGATTACTTGAATTCGTCTAGGTATGAATACTAATTAATCCAAAATGCTGTTACTTCAGATGGGATACAAAATTCGTATTTATAACTGCCATTAATGGCGTTTGGCGTGATGAAATTCACCTTGCTGATTTCTAGCAAAAATTCCATCGTTTTTTTTTTGCTTTTTAAAGTGACTCATTTTAGTGAGTTTGAAATTTGCATCGGAAATTGTATGAATTTATGTTTAATTGGATAAACAAATTTACAGATTGATGAAGCAAGAGTTTCAGACGACTTGACAACTTCGGACTGGACAATTATTATAAAAACTTCTCACAAATTGATAGGCACGGACAGTAATGTTTAATTGTGACGAAACATGTATATCGTATCGTTCGACAAATCCCCACACTCATTATCACAGATGACAATATCCGCCAAGCTGTAGACAGAAAGTAGACGCTGTTACACAAGTTGTCACGTTATTTTCAGATAAACTTCAATGTAACATTGTATAAAAGTATTTGTTATTTGGAATTCTGTTTTGAACTAACAATTTTTCGTCAATTTTGTTGATTTTGTTGAAATCTTTTAATAGAAGCCTTTTCGATTTTTGTATTTAATTTTGCCACTGTCACTGTTTTCTGTCTTTTCTTTTTGGTTGCAGAAAGTGTTTACTTTAAATCGAATGCAAGTAATTAATCTGTGCATTGAAATGAAAAATTACTTCGATTGCAATCGCACCGAACTTTTCGAATTAGAAATTTTATTCCTCTTGAGAATAGTTCTGATGGGACACATCTAGCTTATCATCTAGCAGTGTTTTGGCGATACTTGCACTGGATGAACAATCACTTTGACTTCCGTTCCGAGCTCGTGATAATCTGAATTGCATGGACATCCAAAATCAGTGATTGCAAATAAATATCATTTCTTAAAAATCATAGATTATTTTCTGACAAAATGTATGGACAGTTGGGATAATTGTGATACTTAAATAAAATAAATAAATAAAAGTAAATTCGAAGGTTCAAATTATCATTAAAATATAGACACCAAATAAAAAATTAATGATTGCATTTTCATTACTGTTACATTTGCCCCACCTGTCGCAATTACCCCAACTGCCCGTATAAAAAATTGCTGAAAAGATTAGTAAACAAAAAATCAGTTACGCAGTGATAGCAGTTGCTTTCAAATCGATTCGAGGCTTTGGAAGTCTACGTTTCCTAGATTTAGTTCTTCTGCGAGATGTTCTTATACGAATGGTCTTGCGGGTATGTTTTTTACGACCACGACTAGCGCGCTTTTTTCGCATACTCTCTTCTAGGATGTGGGCATCGTCTATTGGGTCATCTGATATCAAGTCACAATTATAAACGTAATGTCCGCTATAAAGAAAAAGGGAGAAAACGAATTGTCATGTAAAATTATTATTTGAATGTAGTTTGGGTCGACGATAAAACTTAAATTGAATACTTTTTGTTCTTTAGAATCCCGAAATTGAGGGCCTTTTTTAGAGCAACTTGCACAGATTTTTTGATGCTTGAAGGTGGAACTCCGAACTCTTGACTGATATAGTCATAAATTTCCCGAGCGGTTGAACCATGGTTATCCTGAAGACGACGTATCGCCTTGACTACCATAAGTTCCATTTTTGGTGTCCTTTTGTAACCCATGCTAAATTATTTTTCTAAAAATAAAAATGCAACGTGGTTCATATGCATTGAACACTTTCTCCTTGCATGCATTTAAAATTAGTTTTATAACTTGAAACACTTTATTATCTTGTAAGAAAATGTGATTTCGATCATGAGGATGAATTGACAAAATTAAACTTACTTGAAGATTATAAACATAAGTTGGGAACGGAATAATCTAATTTTGAAGTTGCTAAATTACAGGAACATCACTGAGCCTCTGTTAAAGCCAACAGGACAAACATTAACTCGTAATTAACTTTGTTCTGATTGTTAAATAATTTTTTTCTGATTACAACGATTTGATTTTGAATCAAAAAAAAAATCACGACTGATTTTACGATTTTATCAATAAATGACGTGTCTGTGATAAACATTTTGGTTACCAAGCAACAGATTATTTCATGTCAGATTTGTCAATTTTTAAGTAACATTTGTGTTGTTTTTTCAGTTAAAATTTTGTAATACATTTTTAATCACTCGATTTGTTTAATTGACAACTATTTTATTGATAATTTATTTACCAGGCATATTGTTGTGAATGAATATTCGTGTTCGGTAAAGAATACAAATTTATATGATCAAATATTGTATACTCAAGTACGTCATGGTACGTTTCTTACAGGGCAGAGTTCGAAGTTCTACACTTGCAAAGATACAAATCGTCCTCGAACGTATCGTTCATCGAAAGCTGCACTATCATCTTCTGTGGCATTAACGATCTGTCATTTTAATAACTCAAAAAAAAATTTTCCAAACACTTCATACATTCATCAAAAACGAAGTAACATTTTTTGTCAAAAACATCGTTTTTTACAATAAAAATGAAAAAAAAGAAAAATTAATCGACTTGGTTCTTATCAATTTTAGCAATGACATAATTTTTAGGACGTTTTTTAAAAGTAAGTGAAATTAATAAATTGAAAAAAGCTTTAAAAAAAATTTAAATGTACTTACCGCAGTCAAGACTAAAAAAGTACATTTCCAGAGCTATAAAGGTAATTTCAAGCAGAACCATAAATTTGTAAGTCAGTGAAATAAAAAAAAATGTCAGTAACTTTGTCAGGATAAAATGCTTTTTCACCTATTCGAATCTCTTATTTTAATGCTTAAAATTACCTCGCCAGTTCAATTTAGTTTCAAAAGAAAGTTCAGAATTTTGTACGGAAATAAGGAACTTGTGATGATCTGACAAATCCGAAAGGTAAATAATACCCTCATTTATAGCCATTTAGCGTTCGGATGTTCTAACGTTCTTTTCCGGCGCTTTAATACGACCTATTTCGTGGAGTTAATATACTCCAAAAATTATTTCACGACGTGATTTGCAAGTGCAGTTATATTAACATTGCTCTTACGGAAGAAGATGCGATGTTTTATTCGACAGGCATTTCATCTTGTTGTTATTTATATCAGCAAGTGGGCAGAATATTATAATTAGGTTTTTTTATCTCTTTTAATTAAAAATTGAAATACAACATCTTTGAAAACCGCTTTTCAAGAAGCAAAGAAAAAATAACTCCAAAACTAAACTACAAATGATAACTCAAAGGAATACCACAAAGAAGACTGCCTATTTTCGATTAAATTTATTTTAATTAGATAATTTCCATTGAGAACAAAGTTTTTCAACTGTCGCAATCTTGGACGAACAAGGACACGTTTCTGAATTAATCGAAGACAACTGATGAAGCAAGTTACTTTTTATTTTACGAGGAAAAGTGCCGTAACACGTGACGTGAATCCTTAGCTGTTTTTTCTTTGCGTTATCGGTGTCTATGCAGTGCTGAAACAACAGTTTGGTTGCGCCAATCAAATATTTGTTCAGACACTTGCACATGTTTTACTTTTTCTTTTCACTCTAGAACTATATGTGTTCCAGAAAAAAAACTTGTTTTGAATTGGCCTCATCCTACTTTTAAATCATTCTTCATCAACTTTTGCATCATTTCGTTTTCTTGACTCAAATTAGTTTCACTCTCAAGTCCAAGTGGCGTTGATAAATTGACATTTTTCACTTTGCATAGAAACTTTGTGATAAAATTAAGAAAACAATGTTCAGGCTTCTTTTGTTCCGACGACATTAACCTATGCTAATCTGTGTAGTGTCAAACCAGATAGAAGGGTTAAAACAGCGTGATAAAAAAGTTATGATCTGGCAACGTCGAGCTGAAAGAAGACAAGCGTGACGACTACCTTGACGGTATTCGTGCCTCCCAATGCACGCCGATATTTATGAGCCGCTTTTCTCGCGCCGGAGAGCGAACATCTCTGCTACGAAAATGAATTGCGTGTATGTTCCACGCCCAGATGTTTCGATATTGCATCGACCGTTTTACAAATGAAAAGCCTCGCGATATGCTGAAGCTATATATTTTTTTTTTCAATCGCGGCTTCGCTTTTTGATGCACACCCAATTCTATGAACCAATGTCGATCGTTGGTCCTCATCGAACAGACGTTTTTACGAACATTCGACAATTCTAAAAACACATTTTCATTTATTCGTCTCATCTGATTAGCTAAAGGTTTTCTTATCTGTTGGTCTAAGTTGTTGCAATTAACACAGATCTTGATGTTTTTTTTTTTTCATACTTTATTCATAGAATTTTATAGTCTCTTAAATTTTGTTAATGTTCTGTAAATAATACCGCGTGCAATCGTCAAGCATAACAATTTATGACCCGAAAATACACGAGTATGTTCTCAAATTTTGCGAGTGCCGCAGAACGTTGTTTTAATTTCTTCGGATGAACAACTTTTGGAATTGTTAAGACTCGGTGTTAAATATAATTGTAAAAATGAAACACACGATTACTGAAAAGTTTTCCTGAAAACAATACTACGACGACTTTATCAAGGACGTTTCATTTTTTTGCAAAATATCTCATTCTAATGCAAAAGAAAGAATAAGAATCGGTTTCTTCATATTGATTGTATTATTATCTTTTTATGACAATGCAATTAGAACGCATAAAAAGGAACGACGTTTGCACCGAGAAGAGTGTGTTCTTATATTGCAATCTTAAATTCATCGCTGTTAACGTAACTTAATAAATTAATATGTAGTTTTCATCGTTGCAACGCGCGTTCAAAAAATCTTAAGATGAAAAAACAATTTGGGTTCGAAATATTTTCCACCTTTTAAATAATATTTTTGTCAACAAAACAACGAAACAACAATTTTGCCCAAATTGTTATGAAGAATTTAAATTTCATTATCATCTATAATTTGTTTTTTAAATTACATGATTACCTGAATTTTTCTATAAATAATTCAGTGATACCGATCAAAACAATTATAGTTATTAACTTACCGATCATCATGAATTTATTGAATCGACAAACTCTTCGGATAATGATATTTTTCTTTCATTTCTGTTTTAGGTAAGTTATCGACTGAGGATACTACAGCTTCAAGCCAAGAGGTAGCGATGAACCCGCGCACCACTTGTAGAGCGCTCAGCACCAAAGCAAACACCGTAAATTTCTGTCTATTGAAAGAATCTTCAAATTATTGTTTTAATTCTTTTTAAAATTTTTTTAAATCGAGCTAAGCTTTATTTATATCAAATTTTCTACCATTAACCTCTTTTCACTCAAATTCATGAGCACGCATCGTCAAATTGAGATTCAAATTATTAAATTATTTACTTGTAATTTTAAAAACAGCTCGATACAATTTTATAATTCGATTGAAATTATTTGCGAGCATGAAAAATACGATAATCAATAGATATGCTATCAATATTAATAAAAATAACGAATAAAATGATCAAAAAATAAAAATTTTTATTTGTGAATACGATTTCTAAACTTGTTTAGCAATATTGTAGTTTTTAATCGAACAAAATAGTTTCTCGTATAATTTTTTTTTCCGATATTTAAACTTTTTTTCTTCTATCTTCTACATTTAAAATTTTGGCAAATTAACGTCTATAATTTAAAACGTCTCGTCTCTATAAATATTAAATCCTTTTCTCTTTTTTTTTCTGGCACACACACACAAGTGAAAGTGATTATAATTTTACCATCGAGGCGAATTCAATTAAACTTACCGTAACCTGATATGAGCGATCCATATATGCTTTTTTTTATCGTCATACGTTTCGGCTACTTTTCACTTCTTTCATTTAATAAAATTTATCACTTGTCATTACAATTTTGTTTTCATTTCAAATAAATTGAGAATATATTTTGACATCAGTACGATAGCAAGAACAACTTGAGCGATAAGCCGTGCACTCGTCTAATCGGTTGTTCATTCAATCATTAGACCTTATAACATATCGTTCAGTATGTGCACTTAGTAACAGGTAACTGGTATAATTTTTAGTAACTATCATGAAATAACTATTTTTTACATCTTGAAAAAACCATTCGCAAATCTAGAATTCGCAATCTTTTAGATTGTAACTTTTAATTCTTTGAAAAATCGCATAGTTTACGCGAGGCATTAAAAAAGTGACATCAAACAAAGAACCGTTTATCTCTCGCACTTGACGTGCGTATCGGGATTTTGCGGAAAGGTCAGAAAGAAGGCGAGGTACACCTGAGTTGCAAGAAGTAAAAAGACCTTACTACTTCATATCTTTCATCATCTCGCGGTTTTCTAAATTCTACGCGGATTATTTATCAAACGGTGTCTTGGGTGCGCACGTCATCGAAAGTTGCGTGCATTGGGGGAGGGGGGGGGGGGAGGACTAGTTTGCATGAAGCGCGACAATGCAAAAGCACCTATCTAACGTCACAAGGACACCGGACACTGTGCACACACCCAAAGCGATGTCTATAATCGTCGGCCGCTACTTTCCCACATCGTCTATATATCAATCGCGCGTTTGCATTATTTGCGTGAAAAAAAATCAACACGCTTGACTGACACGTTTGTTCGGGAATTTGAATCGAAACTGATAAACTCGTTTTCGAAAGCAAAAAGATAAACTCAAAAAAAAAAAAAAAAAAACGAACTGTAAAAAGATTTTTTTTGACATCGAACATTTTTTTCTTCGTTCAATAAAGAGTTATTAATTTTTTGAATTGATCAATTTACACTATTCAGACATTATTAAAAAAATTTAATATGAAATTCAAATACATGTATATTTTTTTGCAAACTTGTATGAAATGGAAAATCTAAACAGGGTAACATAAATGTAATGATGTTGTAACATTAAAATGAACTCATCGATGATTGTTTTATTACTGCCGTGATTTAGCTTATTTTTTGCTCGCAGGTATCGGTCGAGGACGCACACCGCGAGCCCGCACTCAATAGCTTCAATCACGTGCGGGTGCGCGTGCTTTTCCTCGCAAACGTATAGCAATCCTCTTGCGTTTAAAATCAAAGGTTTTTTGGAAATGCGTCAGCGACATATAACTCTAATTTCTAATGACGCAAAACCAGTTTTTATACAACCAACAATTTACCATTCACCATTTTAATTGTTGTTTCTGACACTCCACAGTTGGAGTGTCAAATTTTATTAATCAATCCATCAATTGACAATAAAAACAGAATAAGACAATCAAAAAGAAATTCTTTTTTTGTTCTATCGAGAAATTTCCCACTTGTGCACCAGTGGAAGAAAAAAGTTATAGTTTTGAAAATGAAAATCAAAGTTCAAAACATAAGTCGAAGAGAGAAAACATTTTTATTGCAATATCGGAAAAATATAATTGGCGCACAACATTAAATCATTGCATCGCGGTATATATTTTGAAACGGAGATCCTTTCGCCGTGCGAGATCTTTAAATCATTCGCAACTCTGACATTTTGATGCATCCTCCCTTCTTGAATAGCGCATAGACACGTGTAAGCGCGCAACGGCGGTAAAAATGTGTGGATTATTCGCCTTTTTTCTTCCACCGTGAGACAATCGCTTCTCATACAAGTTAAATGGGGCTACGCGTGTTTCCAGGTTTACACAAAACCATCCAATAGAGGCGGCCGAGCTGGCATTTATGAATCGCGATTGAATGAGTCGGAGGTTACGCAATATAGCGATGCTAGTTACAGCGACGTCCGGCTACGCTGATAGGTTCGCGAGTATTGTCTGCGCCGCGGGTATAATTGTGTTATTCGGACATATTTTTCCGAATCAATTAAGCCTCAGTTCCGTGCCATGGAAAAATACTATTTCTAATCTTGAAACGAAAAAATGTATTTTTATTTTCTTTTCTTTTTACCCATTCAATAATTATAAAACAAAAATACTTGATACTTGAAATGAAATACATACAATTTTGTGAAACAAATTTTGTGAAATAAATTAGGGGACAAAAATTGAGAAATACAATTGAATGAGACAAAATTAGATTGATGAATGTAAAGGAGGAGATTCGAAAATAGAATTCTTTTTCATAACGAAAATATGCATGCAGGTATTGTCGCGGAAGTTAAGCCAAATAAAAGCCAGGATGCAAATTGGGGATATTATTACAGTAGCGTATTGTATTTTGTTGACTGTGGCTCCTTGTAAAGCGTTTCGAAGCGCTCGATGAGACGACGACTGGTGCGCTCCACGTGTTGCTGTTGGGCAGGGGTGACGAGCCACCCAACACCAGCCCGATCGCGTGGTCCGCCACGTGACTTGCTTTGGAGCATTCAAGTTTATTGGAAATACTCTACAATTTGACTCATTTGTGAAGAAAGGAAACTACAGAAAACTCAATAATTGCTCTTGCTCTATCGCTCTCGTTACGTTACGTAATCATAGATTTACAGCAAGACGAGTTTTCATTTTCCCAGTCACGGTGCAGTTTCAATTATTATATATATATATATATATATATATATATATATATATATATATATATTTTTTATTTACTCCATGTTACTTTTAAAACTAAACAAAAAATTTGTACGTTAAAATACGACTTGGTTTAGACATTTTAAATGAAGCGATTTTAATGATCGAATGAGTGAGGAAAAAAAGAGCCAAGTTTTTTATCTCACTCACAAAACTTTATGCCCAGTTCGAAAAATTCGCCATCACGACAAATTATGCGCCTTTCGACAACTTTTTTTGCACAATTCTCGTAAAAAGTGGATTTGAATAATCGATTCAAAATAAATCGTAATCGCTATTCCGAATTGTTTTCAAATTATTGCTTGTAGAGTTCGAAGGTCGCCGCTCTTCCGTGTCACATCGGCTAATATTGTCTATAGTGGTATACTCGCTCTGGTGTCGAACTTTTTTCTGTCAAAATTAGCGCACCTTTTTTTCAGTGCATTCCAACAGATTGACTGCAATTTTGAAATCGCGTGCAAATTACCTAACGCCCGTTCGCGGAACGAGATTGTGAAACAAAAAATTGGAACAATTTGCGACAAATTGTATAAACTGTACAAGTAAAAAACGAAAAACCAAAGCAAAAAAAAAAAAAAAGGAACGAAAGCATTTGAGAAATAAAATTGGTATGAATAAATTTGAAGGGGATGTTAAATTTAAATTTGCCTCCACGAATATCGTAAAAACGATAAAGTGGATGGAATTGATGTGTGGGGGTTAAAGTCGTCATTTTCAGATGGCGTCGATGACAAGCGACGTCTCTGTTTGGACGGGCAGGCGCGCTTTTCTGCTCGAGCGGAGCAGGCGTTCGTTTTCCTTCGAACGCGCGCGTTTCCTCGGGACTTTGCAGATGGAACAAGCCGAGCATTGCCCGTCATCCGACAGATAAAGCTGCCGAGCGAGTCGCCGAGGCGCGTCCGATTAAAATATAAATTGTTCTTGGCTCCCCACATATACTCGCTGCCTTTATACAACCGCATCTGCGCCCCGATGGAATATATTTGCCCACACATATATACATATTTGCGGAGATGAACGTCTATTCAGCTATTTCTTTTGTCTCCCGTCTCACCGTCCTGACCAATCGTTATGACACCCGTCTCTGTTTATTCCATTTTTTAAATCGACCAAAAATAAAAAAGATTTTCCTACAGATGAGATTAACCTGACAAAAGCTAAAATCATAAATTAAATTTTAATTTATTCAATTATTTCATATTAATTAAACATTGTTTCTTGCCTTTTGAAGTTGTCAGTCATAAGAGGGTTGGTTAGTCAATTGAAATTAAATTACAACTTTCTCTGCATATTTTTGTTTAAACTTTTTCTTTCGTATTAAAAAGTACGAAAAGGAAAACCTTCAGATCTTTGCAAAGACCTTTGTTCGGTGAATGTTTTGTCGTCACTTGCATGTTACTTTTGAAGAAGCCAATTTCCTGGCAGGACTTTCGTACAAACGTTTTTCAACATGATTTAACTAAACGGTGGTGTTTTTATTTTCTGAGAATAAAGATGTAATATAATAATGAATTAATAAAATGGTTTGTTAATGAAATTATCAGAAAATGTATGAATTGCATGAATTTTAAATTGAATCAGAAAAAAGCGCGAATCCGTTGTTTTCCCGTTCAGTGCAACGCTCATCGTTAATGTCAAAAGTTAAAAAAGCTGGCGTATCGAGGGTGTTAAGCCTGCTTTAAAAGAGACCATAAAAGCTCGGGTGCACGGTCGAGAAACAGCTGGTTCGTGGCAACGTGAGCGGCTGCTAACGAACGTCAGCCACCCACGTTTTCTTTCCTCTCCGGAAAAAGGTAAGTGGCGATCCGCGAGCAGATACTAAAAGTCAAGGAGCCTATGTTAAACACAAGGAAGAGGAACTCGACTGAATAAACATACATATTATTTAAATCACACTGTCTGTTATTAATTATTATTACCTGCGAGAAAAACAGAAAAGAAAAACTTTTTTTTTTCGGTCAAGCATAAAAATGTCACAAAAAGATATAACCATTTTTTACCGACATAAATTAAAAGTATCATTTCAATATACTTTCACTTTTTTCGTTGAAATACTTTTATTTGAAATTCAAATTGTTTATTGATTTTTTTTTTTTTATCGTCGTTTTGGAAATGAATCATTTTTTATCATGAAAAACAAAATAGCTGAGAATAAAAGTTTTCACAGACATCATGCAATGATGCCGTACAAAGAAAAGTAGGTGTTGCATTATCGATGCGTCTGCAGTTTCCACATTCGTTGAATGTTGCATCGATGCGTGATGAATATATACTTTGCATAAAAGCGAATCACTCAACGCGCGAGCCGGTCAATAAATAAGAGCAGATCACGGTAATGCAGACGTGTGTCGTATCTGAGATGGTTTCCTTGTTTGCTGCGAAGGTATTACCGCCGAGACAGTGGGAACATAAAATATATATCTGCACCTTTCTTTCCGCTCAACAACTTTTTATCCCTGCTTTGAGAAAAAATTGAAATTACTCTCCTTTCTATCGTCTTTCTTTCAATATCGTGTTTTTTCCATGTCATACAATATATTTTATGGAATTTTATTTTTATTTATATTCAAAGAATTATTTCTGCACTAACATCGTCATTCACAATTATTTATTTCTGCAATTATTAAAAGAAATTAACTATTAATTATATGTATATTTTCTAAACAAAAAATTCATCTCTATATTTTTATTAATCTTAGATTTAAATTTTGAAAAAACTTGACGAATTTCAACATCAAAATGTTGCAATTTTGAGTATACAATTTTGGCTGATTATGTATGCGTTATTTTACTGTCTCGTTTTCGATTACTTCGGGAGAAAAACGCACGACGGGAAAGACGTGTGACAAGTAAGTTGACCCGGATTAACCTGACCTACGACAACCCAACGTGCTAGTCGATGAACTGCCGCATATCAAAGCAATCTTATGCGCAGATCATATCGATACAGAATACACGATTGTTGATTGTAAAATTTAAACAAACTCTACGAGCTGATTAAATCTGTTGCTTCCCATTTTATCATTTACCATAGTTAAATTTATAATGTATCAGTAAATTTCACTAATCTCACACGCGAACAACTTTCGTTAAATTTCCATATTCTAGGAGGACTAATTTTAAAAATAACTCGTTCAAGTTACGTCAAGTTGTTAAAAACTAAGCATTTTTTCATAACCAGCTAAAGTTAATTGTTATCAGTAATATCTTGCCAATAGCGTTACTTTTTTAATTTTTTTGAATCTCACATTTTTAGGAGGTCTGTCTTTTTTTTTTTTTTTTTCACATTCTTAGGACAGACACAGAACCTTGACATTGAACATGTAATTAACAACTAAACGGCTCTATCGCGAATTGTCTGAGAAAACATTATTAATCCTTAAAAATGTGATGCTTATATTATTTTCATGAACACAGAGGAAGAGTCGAATCTACACATTGTACGTTTCTTATCTTTTTTATTTTTTTTTTTTTTTTTTTTTTTTGACAAGACAATAATCAACAATAATTCAGTGACGCAAATATTATAATCGCAGGTTACAACCTATAAAAATAATTATACACAAAAAATGAGCACCGTTAAGTTGGCAATTATGTGTCACTTTTTAATTGTTCATTTCGCTTGGTTATTTATTGTATTACATAAATCTGCCAACATTTTGTTTTCACAATTTATTGCACATTTTCGAAACCAAAGAACTTACCATGACAAAATGTGTGACAGAAAAATGTAACGAATAACAAAAACGTCTGTTAATAGCAATTCAAAATTTTAGAACCATTTTATTTATGGCGTTTTATTTATAACGACAACAGATATATATCTCATCAAAGCCGGAGCATAATCGTCATTAACGAGGTAAAGGGAGAAAAAAAAACGATGAGTTGAAACTGGTGAAACGACCCGGCGTAAACAAACAATAGTTGGAAAGCGCATTGGGATCGCGAACGTGATAAGCTGATTTGGCCTGGTCGGTTCGGCAGATCGTGGCGCCTCAACGGGATTAAGCGTTGGGTCGAAGCGAACTTCGACACGTGAGCGAGGAACGTGCCTTGGGCGCACGTGGAAGCTCCGCCGCGCTCGAAAACAACCCTCGCATTGTCGCACCCTCCCTCGCCTCCTCTCGTTTGCTTCCGAGCGCCAACCCTCCCGAACTGCATCCGGAGCTCAGTTCTCTCAAGCGATCGGCCGCTCGCGAACCTCTTCTACTGCGTACGGTCGTGTGCCAGCCCTTACACAAGCTGCATTTCCGACTCTTCCAGTCACACTCTCGGCGCTATCGATATTTTCACTCTTTCATCTTGTCATTTTGCCAATAATTCAGGATGCGCGAAACCAAACCTTACTGTGTTGTGTAAAGCTAATTTAGATATTGACGCTTGGTGGCGTTGGGACGTATTTTTCGTAAATTATCGATGTTTAAAGACTAATCTGTACTTCCATGTCAACGCGCCTGGACAAGCACTATAGGTAAACCGCGGGACGACAATTTAATCACTCGTGCGTTTTTATTGTTCGTTTTATTATTTGTCAATTGTACGCTTTTTTAACGCGGATGGTGATTTGGTATTTTTGCTTGGGTCGTTACTTTGAGAAAACTATAAATGATGCAAGGGTAGTGTCTTCAAAAGAGCTAATCTCGCAGAAGAAAAATTAAGAATTAGATTTTTGTTCAATTGTATGTTGAACATATTTTGATAATTTGCTCATCTATTGATTTGCTTTAAATCTGTAAGTTCGTAAGCATCTTTAAAAGATTCAGATCAAGTAGACATTTCTAGTTTTCGCAGCGGTTTTGTCCACTCAAACAATATTCAGTCAATTTTTTTTCTTTAATTAGAACGAATAATTTCATTTTTTTTTGTTTTATTTTTCTTTTTAATCTGAGAAACAAATCCAAAAAATTGATTTGAAACAGATGCACAATCACCTAAAATCGGTAGAACATAATACGCAATGTGATCACATCGTTGCCAAGTAATAAATTTGTGGTGCCGTCCAGGCTGAACATGGAAGCTGATTTATAAGAAAATAATGATTAATTTAACGAACATTTTTATTACAATTTTATATTTAAATTAGACATTTGTTTCACAATTTAACTTCCGAATCTTGGTTTTCACGATAGTGTTTTTTTTTTGTACTACTAATACAATATTTTCTTTCTTTTTTTCGGTATAAATTAGGACGACAAGAAACATATAATCAACTGGTGTTATTCACATGAACTAATATGTGAGTAAATTTATGAAGAAAAAAAAAAAAAAAAAAAAACAAGCCTGACAATTGCAAATTCAAATATTGATGATAAATATTTTGTTTTGTGATTTCATACTTGTGGTAATAAAAAAAAACTAATTAACATATTTTTTCCACGAATCAAAACTTGTAGAAAGTTTGAAGATAATTTGATATGTTGTTTTTTTTCACGAAGGAAAGTGTTTTGAAATTCTTTACATTCTGTTAAAATAACACAGTTCCCTATAACATCTTTTTTTCAAAAATGTTCGTTGTTTACACGCAACCGTTCACTATCGGACTAAATTAACATGAACATTTTTCAAAAATCGACCATGATATAAGGCGCTGTGACTCATCTGTCATTAAGAATGGAAATTTATAAACAAAACTTTTTCCCCGCGAGTACGTCAAAAGAAGTTGCACAATAAAAATCTTTTTTTGTTTTGTTTTCGATTGTTTTTTGACTCACAAAATCAACTGTGAATTCTAAAATCATAAACTATTATTTTATAACGAAGAAAAAAACAGTCAATTTCATCGGCACAACATAAAAGAGGCAACATTGTTAATTACCAGTTACTTGTCTTTCTAGACATCCCTCATTTTTATCTTCTTTTTTTCTCGCCCTGCTTAAAGGGAGGTTTACATTCATTTTCAAATTTTTCAAATTCCAACTTTTGCAAAATTGATTCTAGACGATGAAAGAAAAATCTACAAACATTCCGTTTTTTATTCTACAATTTTTTTTTTTAATTTTATTAGCTTCATCAAATTAACCCACTCTCATTTTAACAAATAAAGAATCGATCCGTTTCTCTAAAAACAAAACAACATTCTTAAATTCAAATTTATTGTAATTTTATGTTATAATTTTTATATTCTATTTTAACACTTTTATGTCTACCTCTTAGTCACTTTTGAATTATATCCATTTGTTTTATTCTAACTGTAATTTTGGATGCTTTTCTGTTCCGTTATAGTTAGATCTTTTTGTGTAGTCTAAAAAATGCGAGATTTGTCTTTTGCAATTTTGACGTACATTATAAATTGTTGTAACAAAAAGTTCAGTTTCATTGGGCCTGATTTTGAAAAAGTGGATATAAACCTCTGATAAATTGAACGAAAAGTTTTAAAACGCAGATTATTTTAACTGAGCTAAGTTTGCCCGTGAATGGAAGGACCAGACTAATTGACCTGAGGGGTACAACTCGTGGTTAAAAAATTGTCAGACCGATCGGGCGACGTATGGAAAACGATAGCGTATCCGAGGCGACCGGAGCCTCTTGGCAACAGCAGTATGCCTCGTGGACCCCCGCGTATCCTCAGCAGCACCAGCATCAAGAACCGCATAAGCAGCAGGAGGAGCAACAACAGTTCCACGCGATGCAATCCTTGCAACAGCAAGTGCCCATTTTCACGTTCACGGCGATCGACACCGCGCAATTCCCGACCTCTCAGCAGCACCAGATCCAATTGCAGGCTAGCCAGGCGCCACCCCTGCACCAACAGCAGCTTTATCACCACCCCTCGCGTGCGCAGAGCGCCGTCATGCGAAGAGGTTCATACCTCTATGGAGTTCCAGGTATTTTTTTGTCGCGAAAACTCATGTCGTATCGAGCGTTTTTATTCTATTTTAGCGGACATTTTGTCGGTGCGTCACAATTGAATCTCAAAATGGAATGTAAATAACAAAAAAAAAAAAAAAAATTATGCTCAATATCTTAAACAGAACGAATTTTATTTAAAGATAAGATTGTTGTTTTTTTTAGATCTGCATTGCTTGATAAGGAATGATTATTTATAAATGTCATTTTAATTTCCTTCGCCGAACGAGCCCGATGTTCGTTATTATGAAAGCTGCATTATGCTTATATATATTTATATCATATTATTACACGAGAAGTTTTTTTTTCCTCCCTGACGACCAACCTCTTTGTCTAGTAATCAGTTTCCATTAACCGTCCCTGACAGAATTTCATACGTGGGAGAGAAAATTACTGTACCGGATGCAAACAAACAGATTGGATCGATTTGACATTTTTTTTGTATGAATAAAATCTGATAAATCTAATTTTGCAAACGGATAATAAAACTGAAAACTGATGGTTTCATTACATCTGAGGCTCATTAGAAATTTATAAAAACGAGACCAACCAAAAAAAAGATGGATTTTTTGCCGACTAGCGAGACCCAAAATTAAAGTTCGGCGTTTTTGTGCAACATTTTTTGGAACACAACTTTTTGTACAGTCTTTGTAAATTAAATGTCAAGTTTGAAATTCCGGACAATAATATTGTTTAGGTAATTGTGTTAACCGAATTATACAGCGTTTGGTTTCAGAAATGATATAGCTGCTGTGCATTGATTTTTTGCGCGGTTCGAACGAAAAAAAAAATCGCATAACGACGTCCGTCAATTGGACTCGTGCTTGTATATTTTGCGTGCTTTAATATCCGCAGAAACGAAACTCTCCGCACGTAAAAGAATTACGGTACGAGGGCCGGTCACGCGATGCCAGTCGAGAGATGGCTCGTGCTACTTAACGACGATTACCAGCGACTGGTAAATCCAATCCAATTCATAATAATACCCACGATAATGATATATTTAGTTAGCGATCTACACCCTGGAGAATCGCGTTCCCCAACTCGACCACGAATTCCCTCGGCGCACTCTTCGTGCAATACTCATGCTGCAACTTTTTCCAGACCGATTGGCAAAGAAAAGTTTAGGACTTAAATTTTGAATTCAATCTATTTAATGAACTTGCAATGAACGAAGTTTGCGTTGCTCATTTGTGATTCAAGAATTTGATTTTCCGTTCGAAAAAGAAACAAACAATTGGAGCTGTCGAAAGAAAAATTACAAATTAATTTTGGATGCATGATTCGTGGCTTTTTAAGTGCGCTTATTTTCTCCTTCGTCCTATAATTTGTACGGTTCGAGTTTTAAATTAAAGAGCGGAGGTATAACGATAACTGTCTCGCAGATCCACTTGTTTCGATGTATGCACACAAAAGAGGTATTTTTAAATTCACAACGCCCGAGCCGTTTGTCATAACCGCGACGTTCGGAATTTAAGGGAACCTCGACGTAAACAGCAACGTCCATTACACGGTGTCCGAAGCAACATGGAAATCGTATTTAATCGGGCACAATTTCCAGATACCTTCTACAGCCAATGTATAATAATAATACCTTCTACAGCCAATGTATAACTGTTTCATCTCATTCAGAATCAATAAAGTTTATTAAATGTTAGATATTCAAAGCAATCGCACAAATGCATGTCACATTGCATTTTCACAAGGATGAATTATGTCTTCTTGTACCATCCAAATATCCTGGATGATTCAAGTTGCTTTTTTTCATTTGTTTGTCAGATTTTTTTTCTTTTCTTCTATACATTATAAAAAAAAATTTAACCGTCTGCTAAATTGAAAACAAGGACATTTTTTGCCCCAAAGACTTTACTTTACCGAATCACTTTGTGGCGAAAAATCATCCATAAACAAAAGATAGGACAAATTGGACAATGATAAATGAAGTCGACGAACGAGCGCTTGTTTGTAATCGTGAATATAATGAAGTAATGGCGCGGGGGGAAAAAAAGTGTGGGTTCTAAAAATAAATGAGATGTAGCAAACTGGTCGTGTCGAGAGTGGCACGTTTTGCGTTGCATCCACCTATCGTCGTGACTGACAAGGATGATGCTTTATGCGCGTGTATTAGATTCAAGGACACCGCGACTGCCGTTCCATCTCGCTGCCGAGGATAATACAACGTTTCAGGATAAGACACGGGTGGCTGCCGTTTATCTCCTCTAAGCATTCGTACCTACAGGAAGCGACGCGACAAAGCCGCGTTCGTACTTTACGTGTCTGACCTCTTTATTGTCCCACTTTTTGCGCCGCGATTTTTATCGCCGCGAATAAACTGTGCCTTTTTTCTTTTAATTTTGCACATCCGCTTTTCAACTGCTGTCCATCGAGTCAGCAACGTTCAAGATTTTTGCAAACCAGTTGCTAATGACAACTTTTTTTTGTTGTCTCTTTCTTTTATTTTTCTTCATTTTCTGCAAAATTGTAACGAGACGAGTGAAATACGCGAAGTAATAAAAAGTTGCTTCATTGTTTTCAGCACCAAGTGATGAAATATTAAATGAAGATTATAAATTATTGGTTGCGGTTTATGTCTCCTAATATAGTTTTATTATTTGAAACACGTGTCTTTGAATGTTCGACTTCAAATTAGTTTCATGTCAGAATAGAAGAGTTTGAGTTATGAATGATTATGACTCACAGTTAATTTTTCTTTCAGATAAATCACTGTAGGTCAAATACCTAATATACAATAATGTGTCTGTATTTAAACTAAAGTTGGGACAAAATATAGTCTTAAATTTGAATTCAAATGCAATGAAAAAGAAAATGAAATAGTTTTTTTTTTTTTTTGAAATTTCACAATGTTGAACAAAAATTAGAAACATTTTGTTTGAATCGCATGAATTTCCAAAGCCATTCAAATCGAAAACAGTTACTTTTCTAACAATTTGAAAAGTAGATCTGGAGGAGAGAGAGAGAGAGAGAGAGAGAGAGAGAGAGAGAGAGAGAGAGAGAGAGAGAGAGAGAGAGAAAAGACATTTTGGTATCCTAATTGTCAAGGCCCGCGATTAAGGAGTTTGCGCGCGATATGGGTCAGATTGTCTGGTGTCGGACGCATGCTCGATGAATCGTGAAGAAAGTATAGCGAGGTGCCCTTTTTCTACTGGCCTTGACATGCTTCAATGTGTAACGCACAAAGTCAAGAAAATTGTCGTAGGAAAGTGGAATGAAAGAGCATCGATAGCTGTAAAATTCGAACCCTCGGAAGGAGGCCAAAGTGAGAGTTCCCCTCTTGGCTCACAAGGGCACGAATTAGCACGAAGGATTTGACGCCCGAGAGAAATCCGAGCCGCGATGCCAGATAACGGATTCTGAACTATAAAAAAACGCCTCTTTGTTTCCTCTTGGGTTGTCAATTGTGAATGTCAAAAATCATAGTCATCTCAAGTGAGTTGAGAAAGGTGGGCATTTTTTTGTTATTTTTTTTGTGTCGAATTAGAATGTTTAATTTTTTCCTCGTTTTCGAAAAACAACTCTTAATTGTTTTTCTTCATGTTTATATAAAGTTGACGAAGTTTGTGTTGCGCGAAGAAGAAAAAAAAAGGAAAAATTTTTTGTTTGAACACCTCGCATTTGATGAGAATTGAAAGCACTTTGCATTTGCAATTGACACAGTTAAACGAAAGAGACAGTTAGTGTCGGTAAGACGCGACGAAGGTCGCAACGAGACTTAACATTTTGTATCGGATCGTCATGTTTTTCAGAAACCGTAACTTTGTCTTGTTTACTCGCGATATCCTGTTTGCCACGGCGTAATGGCGGAGCTACGCGCTTGTCCGATGCGTCGTCAACTGCACGAGCGCCGGTTAGAAGAGCTGCACCGCCTTTGAATTACTCGTATAATCATGGGAGAGATGAAGGATAATATTAGTGACTTTGTATTGTGAATTGCGCCTTCCGGAAGTGTTTAACAGCCGGCTATGATCGTTGTTACAAGTTTGAAGAAAAAAATACAAATGTGGAAAAAGAATTAACAAAAAATTAATTTAATGGAAAAAAAAAATCCAAGGACTTAGAGAGAGGGGGATAAAGGGTTTTCCCTAGCGGAGGTTGGCAGACAAAATACGTCCTCCCACTTGTGCATAATGCGCGAGTCGCGATACAGAATCTCACGGAGGAAAAATTTTCCTGTACGCTGGAATGATCCCTGACCCGCGGGCTCGGCCCATCTTCTGCCCACGCGAAATATTTTAATCCAACAGTGAACACGCTTTAATTGTATACTTTGATTATAATCACTCAATTCTCATTATCCATCTTTAAAGAAAAAAAAATCTTCTAAATTTAAAGTTCTTTTTTATAATCGGAACAAAAAAAAGATGAACAATATTTTGAAGAACATAAAACAATTGCATTTATAGTTGAAAGCTAGAATTTTGCATTTGCTAAGTTTATTTACGTTTTGGAGCACTATTTTATGTGGATTGTGACAATAAGAAACATTGGACGTGAAAAATATCACGAACCGCAAGGTAGCCGAGGCATTCTCGTGTGAATATGAAGGCAAGGAAAGTGTTGATTCATGAACATCTCGAGGCTGTGAACAGTGTGTCCGAAGGAAGATATACTCTTACGCGCACTTGAATTATAAGCGCGACCCGAACTTTCCATGTAGGAAGATTTTACCGTTCGAGTCAAACCAGATTCGATGTTCTAAATTTTTACGCCGCCGTTTCCTCTACAGATAATTTTGATTGATGATTTTCGTTGACAATAGAATAATTCTCAGTGTCCGCTATATACCGTGATACTATATATCTGACGGACGCGCTTTTATCATAAACTCCTATCTCAAAAAGAAGTCGCTTCGCATACGTTCGAGTTTCGGTTTATTACGATCCAAAAAATTATTAGCCTTATAAAAAAATTGGACCTTCTTTTGATTAAGACTGATTAGGATTAAATCAAACAAATTTAGGACATGACTTTCAATCAAAAAATAAAATTTATTTGTTTAATTTCAATTCAATGATTTTTCGTTTTTTTTTTGGTCTCAACATGAAACGTATTTTTATTTCAATTTGCAACAGTTACTGAGCAAGAAAACGTTCTATTTTACAGGGGTATATTTATGAGTAACTTTGCACTAATTAGTTGGTGAATAAAAGTAGAAACAAAATCATGCTTGACATTGACAAAATATTGTAACTGTATCATTTTCAGGTGACCCCATGATAACATCCTCTCTAAAGGGTAAGTGGTCATCGGCGATGTTCCTATTTTTCATGACTTTTTAACCCCTCACAGGCGCAGCGCGCACTGCTCGGTTTTTTTTTCCTAAAATTAAATCGCAATTTTGTACACAAGATTTTCTATCGATATCGATGAATTAAAAAAAAAACTTGGCAAAATTTGTCCAAACTTCAAATTCTTTTTTTAAACTTCAACGTTTTAATCGCGTTAATTAATTGTCGAATGGTTGTGTACAAAATAATGTAACTCCTTTAACAAAATCACAATGTCCACGGACTTTTACGACGTTCTGCTGGCGTGTTTGAGTTTCGCTCACAAAACATAAACGCTAAGCTTCAAACATTTCACTTAGTTTTTTTTTCGCTGAGTACAAAATCCTATCAGCACTCCGCAGTCCTTGACTAGAAATCCATCGCAATTCGTCGATTTCAATTATCTTTATCGCCAGTTGTTTTTGTTAATAAAAAAGAAAGCCGAACAATGCACCGGGGACGAAATTCGTCTCGTCTGATGTATTTCAGTAAATTATTTATCAACGCAATTATCAACCCGGGGAACAAGACAGCGCGCTTTTGTTTTGGATTTTGCTTGTATATTTCCTTATTGGTCGATTGCATTAACCGATTTCAATTGCGATGTGTGACGCCTTGTGTGGAGAGGGATAACGATAACCCGTGCACGGATTTGAGAGTTTCAATGGTTTCCCAACTTATTGATTTCTTTTTTTCCCTCGCTTTATTTTAGCACCCGATTCGATTTGGGTGATCGATTAGTCAGCGAACGATACTATTCTAGTTTAGTAGCATGTTTGGTCAATCAAATTTATTTCTAAAATTTACAACAAAATGTTTCGCTTTATTGCGAAATTTTAAATAGAAAAAGATGAACACAAAAAATATCTGTAGAAGATTATATAGAAGACAGATAGATAGATTTCAGAAAAAATCATAATTACAGCGAACAAACGTAAAACAGCAAAAAAAAATTGTAAAAAGTGTTTGGTAAGTCGAAGTACCGTCGCGTATATTTTAACGTGATAAATGAGCTCATTAATTAAAGCTTGGACAGCGTACGGGATCAGCGCAACATTCCATCTTGTTCTAGGCGAGGTGGAATTATGACAAACTGATGCATCTGCGATTATTATTATGTTTTTTTTTCGCAGATCTATAAAAACGCGAGGCAACGAAAGAGAGGAGGAAAACAAGCGAAACGCTCAAAGAAATAATAGATCGTCCTTGTGACGTCACGTCCCGTCATATCTTCGTTGCTCGGTCACGTTACTTGCGACGTCGCGCATATATCGCTATTAATACGCGCTATGTAGATTATTATACTGAGATTACAGTCACTGCATTAATGCCAATCTTGATTCGCATACTCGCCTTAGCAGCAATCAAAAAATTTAAGTACTCTGTTATTTTCAATTGATTATGTATTACAAATATCATTTTCATAATTATGCTTTTCCTGTCAGCACAGACGGTAGCACTTCAATTTTCAGGATCAATTTATAATTTGATTGCGATCTTTTCGTTATAATTTATGACATTTATTCAGTGTAAAAATAATAATTGGACAAATGTAAAATACAAAATGTTAGAAATGCAAATTAGGATTAATATGTTTCTTAAATGAACAAAAAATCGATTTTATGGCAACTATGTGTATTATGATGTTGTTAAGTTGAACTAGTTTATACCATTTTTGTGTAGCTTTATCAATGAACTGTAATGTGTTGATAAAACAAGGGCCATAATGACGACAATTACAGCGACAATTTAAAAGTAAAGTTGTTTTCGCGATAACATTAGCAGCTCGAGAACGAAAGTGAGCGCCGCGCAATTAATCAAGTTTTGCCTCGATAGATAGCCCCTTGTTACAGTTTATCTTATGTACGTTTCACCGTGATTCCGTTTTACGACCGAGGAAACGCTCTCAGCTCCACACATTAAGCTCGCGACACACTTTTTTCGCAGGCATTTTCTTCGTCATCATAATCATCTCTCTCTTTTTTTCGTGCATTCCAAGTGCTTCGCATAATTCACTCAACGCGATACGGACATTCGTTTTTAAGAAATAAGAAAATTGTGATTGTGACGAAACCAAAAAAAAAAAAAAAACTATGCAAAGAGAAAGGTCAGATTTTCGGGTAACTCATAAACTTATAATTTGATCATTTTAATTATTTAATTAAACACAATTGCCAAAGGTCCCAAACTGGTTTCAAAAATTTTGAAAAATATACTCTGCAAAAGATTCTTTAATCCAAAAAGAAACAAAAAACAGAAATTGTTTGCATTTAAAAACGAAAAGACACAGAAATATCTGATTATTAAAAATAATGATTCGATGGAACCAAGCAATTAATGAATTTGAGGTGTAATAAAAAATCATAATGGAAGAAATTGCTAGCAAAGTCGCAAGCCGAGCGACTAAAAAGGTTTTTGTTGATGAAATGCACGTGCGTGTTCGTGACGTGATCATTAAAATGGTGATGAAAAAGGCGATATTTGCGCGCGGGCTCGGCGTTATTAATACGGCGTATATACTCGTTGTTTGTACAGCTTGTCTGTCGTTGACACGTGTGCCGTCTCGTTAAAAAGCTGCGCTGATTTTGCCGCGGCACATTTCGCGACCACTTTCCTAGAAAAGACACCTGATTCTGATGTGTAGGTAAACAAACGTACATCCGCGGCTAAAATTACGCTCCAAGTCCGGGCGCAATGGCTCCCGTCATTTTCTATAGGTCCAGCCATCCGCGACCGGCCTTTCTTGCACCCGAATCGCAGTTCGATTCAGCTGCTCGTAAAAGTGATCGTTGCAAATAACCATCACGTTCACCCGTAGCACAGACGCATCGCTGCCATCAGACAATTGCCGTTGTGATTATTTTGTACACACAAACTGAAAATAGGGTTCAACTTCTTTTTTTTTTTTTTCTAAATTTTCCACTCGCCGATAATTTCATGGGAAACGATTTTGTATAATTCAATTATAAATAACTTTAAACAAACAATCCTAGAATACACTGAGAAGAAAAGTTTTTAGAATGAATAATGAAATATTAAGATTGCAAAAAAAAAAAGCTGAGTTTAAAAAGTGACGTAAAAACAATAATAACTGAGAAGTAATTAAATATCTTTGATTGTGTTTTGAGTTATAAAATCGTGCATAAACACGAACATTTGATGCACGTACTCTTACAGTGTACAGACATCAAAAGCACATGACTGACAGATGTTACAAGTTAGCAAACAACTTCGAAGATCTCTTTTCAACAACTATACATGTCCCTTTTGAAACGAATTTGAACCAATAAAATTTAAAATTTCTACAGAATCGGTGATACGTGCAACGTAAAATAAGCTCATTTGCTTAATTTTATGGACCGATAAATATTTCTATATTAATACGGATGGAAGGCATTTTTTTTTTTTTTTTTCAAAAACTAACTAACCGGGCGCACTTTCACTGGAAAGTTCTCCCGTGACTTTTATTGTACACAAATAAATCACACTTACTTAACAGTCGGAGTGCGCATGATTTGTACCGTTCGACAATAATTACACGGTCGCGATAATGCTCGTATGTAGTCTGATTCCTCAAAGCTGAATAAAGCATAATAACTGCAATCACTCGTCATTTTCTTCTTTCTTGCAAAAGTTCGCTTTTGGGAAAGTTATATTTTTTTATCAAACTCCTCATTCCGCCCCCCCCCCCCCAAACTGGGCACGATTTCGTGACTCGCCAACTTCACATATGATTTGTGGTACATTTGACACAGAACATAAAATTTTTTATTAAGTTTAATCGAGTTGAAATTGAAACGCAATAAAAGCGACGTAAAAACCCACAAATTATGCGATACATGATTGTAGATAGAGAGTGTGTGAATATGAAATTTGAAAAAGTCTCAAAAAGCTGGCTTTAAATGTTCTGAACGTGTTGAAATTGTTTGTCAACTTTTGATTGCGAATTTGGTTTTTATATTTTGTTGAAACATATGTTTCAGTGAGGATCAAAAAGTGGAAATGATGTGTTAGGATAGGTTGAAATTCTGATAAACATTTTTACTAAACGAACAAAACTATATTGTAAAAGATACTTGAAAAAGAACCACGAATTAATTTGGCACGATTGGAAATAAAACAGTGTGCACGGTCGAGTTGTCACAGTTCAGGCCCACTGGTTCTTGTAGGACCGCGAGGAACCACTTTCGGCGACTTTCTCTCCGCCCAGTGAAATGGCCCGTCGCTCTCCCCCGGGGCCTTTTCTCTTCGCTTCATTTTTCAACTTTTTTTTCAACTTTAATTTTGATTCGACTTGTCTTACTGCTGAATTTGTGCTAGTACCTACAAATTTCGCAACGATTCCATTTCATACAATGGGAAATATGTTTTTGGTTGTCAAAATCGTCGATGATGAATGAGAAATTCAAAACAACTTTGGTACCTTTTTATTGATTAGTCAAAATTTGGAGAAATCAGGTCGATCTCTCCTTCTCAATAATATACCAAAACTTTTTGGGACAACAAATTAGAACTTTAAAACGAAATTTTCATTTCCATGGCAAGAGCGAGAGAGAGAGAGAGATAAATTCACAAACAAACAAAATTTTTCAGTTTTTTGAAAAGTCAAATTTATATTTCTTCCAAACTGTGCATTTCAATTAACGAGCAGGACAATTTAATGAACCGCTCGTTTCGCGCAAATTTTATTACGGTAAGCATTAGTGACATCGAATGGGGACATTAAAAGACCATAAAACGTGCGCAAATGTGCGGTTTTCGGAGCAAATAAATAATACACGAATCAAGCAGCATCATTTAGTTTCACTTTCAGGTTAATGCGTGTCCACGTCGAATGCGTGATCGGACTTGTGAAATCTTTTTCCTTTTCGCAGCGGGCAAAATCGTTCCGTCAGAATTTCCAACTTGTTTCTCCTTGGCCCTGGTCGGCTTTTTCGCCAAAACCTGATAGCGCTCGCTTTCTAATTGTATTGTTGCACGCAAAAATAAATATCTCAATTTAATGGCGATTGATGTAATTTAAATTGAGGCAGGCATTTCGGCTGTCTCGATTGAAAGAGAAATTTCGCCTGGCGCGACGAAAGTATTTCGTAAGAGGTTCGCATAAAAATTTTGCACGATTTTTGCATCAACATTTGTCATTACTTTTTTTTTTTTTTTTTCGTTTTTCACCCGAAGTAAAAAATTATTCCCGCGCGGAAATATAACATTAAAAAAACTCCAAAAGACAAACTCGATGACCATTTCAGGATTCCGAAAAAACGCGATCATCCAACCTATTAGATTTTCAGAGAAAGAAAGTTCAAATTCTTTTTATCGGTGGATTTGGAAGTAGCCCACGGACATCATGAAAGTAACAAATGCTTAACCCAATAAGTGATCATTTATTTCCGATGGTATCCTCGTCATTAGTTGGCGTCAAAAGGCCGAAGTCGATTCATCGCTACATTATGTTATTATTCTCTATACGCCATCTCAAGAAACGTTTTTTTTTCTCTCGACAAGTCGTATATTTTGTTGACACATTTATTAAGTATGTATTTTTCACCCTGCTCTTTTAATTTGTATCTCTAAACAGATTAACAACAAACGACTCTCATAATATTCTTAACTGAACACAATTTCAAAACTAAAATAAAATAAAAACGTTTCAATAAATAAGTTTTTTTTATTGTCTCTTGGGACAAAAATATATTTCATTTTAATATTTAAAATCGATGCGAAAAAGAGATCGGGCTGATGTGAAAGAGGACCCTCATCGTCTGGGGATTTCACACTTTCATCCGAAAGCACCAAAGACCAGATGATTTACAACAAAATTAAGCGATGGATACGTAAAAAAAACTTTCTACACTCAGCGTCGATCAAGTTTTGGGCGCGCGGATTGAAATGTAAAGCGTCGCCACGGTTGCATGGTGAATTACAAACGCAACGGCGCATTCAACAGGTTGCCGAATGCGATACAAACTCGTGTCCCTCGCGGCGCTAACCTTTTGCCGCGAGCGAAAACGTTATCGTTCCAACCACTTTGGGAACAGGGCGACGCAAAGGTTAAAGGCAAGATTTATAGATCCCGTTCATTTGCCTGACTCCCGCGAACACGCGGAAGACGTTCCTCGTCGTGTATTATTATCTTTAATATTGGGTTGGGCGGAGAAAGTCAGTTCATCGTGCACATTTTCATTGAATTAATTTTATCGTCTGCGAATTGTAATCCTTGGCGAAAAAACAACTTTCGCAACAAAATCCCTAAAACCAGTCTGACGGACTCAGTGACACGGACCAAAAAGTGAAAAAAAAAACGTGGTCAAAAGAATTGTTCATTTCTAAAATTTCAACAAACCATTAAAATCTTACAAGTTAAGAGCTAAGAAAATGGATTGAAAAAAAGTAAATAATAAATAAAAATAAACAAATAAAAAACGAAAAACACTTTTTTTTCGTCTGCCTATTTCTCAGAGCTGTCAGGCAAAAAAGGTTTATCGACACCTCGATTTATAAAAGCCAAGCCAACATGAATTCTCCTCTTGATGGAAGAAAAAAAAACACGGTCATTATTTCGGCTGGATTAGGTAATGGTGGAAGAGAGAATGATGAAGAGAAAAAAGAACGAGTGGTCTTTATTGCGCTTTTTCGCGCGCCGTGTTCATGCAAATTACGTAAAAGTCAACATCACGACAGACGCGCGGCAAAAAATGCGGAAAGACGCGATCGCTAAATGACAGAGGGCGATGCGAGCCGTGTCGGAGATCGCGAGAAACGAACTTGCGTTAGTTTCCGCATTTGCCGCCACAGGTACCGAGACCGGTTTCGGTGATTCAGGATTTGTTTCTGTCTCGGTCGCGCTCGCTTGACTCAAGTTTTCTTTTGCTCAGTCTCCGTTCGACAAAAAGCGCTACGAAAAAAGACAAAACCCACGAGGAAATGGTGTATTCGAAAGAAGGAGAGGGCATATAAAAAAAAACAAGTACTTTCAAAAAAAGTACACCAAAGAAAAGAGATGCCGATCCGATAGAATTTAAATCGTATGTGGGCCACCACTCGAAAACTTATCGCATTTGAGCATTTACGGGTTAATCGGATTTTGATTTCATTTTTGGATGTTTTTTTTTTTTTTTTTTTTGCAAATTAAAAGAGGAGATTCGTTCGTTTAATTGAATACAACGATTTTGTTTAAATTTTCGTCAAGAAAAAAACATTGAGGAAGACTAAATTCTACTTGCATTTATTAATTATACATTCGGAATCATTTTTAAATGCAAATTTTTTTTCTCAGCCATGAATTCCGTGAAAAGAGTCCAATAAATACAGCTGTGATATTTTCTTTCCTTTTCTTATCGTATATCTTGAAAAAGATTTCTGTCGGGTTTGTATTTGGTCAAAGTTGTCCAGGTCGTTATTCGAGAGTACGAAATCGCGTATAAAATCGCGATTCGTTTTGACCGAAGCAAGTGAATCTCGAGGGAACCGGGCACTGCCGAAAAGAGATGGAAAACGAAGCCAAATGCCATCAGAATCGTGAAATACTCGACGAGTTATGAATTGTGGATCTTGATTGTGTTTTGATTTAGTTCCTAATTCAAAGACCTGAGAATTATCTGATGAAAATGGATATATCAATTATTTACGTCTCGTCGGTTTTGTAACAACAGATTCTATTTATGTATTTATTTATTTGTATATAAAAAAATATTGTTTTATGATAAAAATGAAAAAATGAGACTCGTTTTTTTTCAATCCTCCAAGAGAAAGTATACTTCTTTTTTTGTCAATAAGATTTAACAGTAAAATTTCAAATCTACATCGCATTTGGGAAACTTTGAGAAAAACTGAAAAGAATTTTCCAGGGGAATAAAATTATCATAATCCACAAAACGTACGAACCGATTTTGGCAGATGACACAATTCTTCGGGACAAACATTCGAAGAAGAAGAAGAAGAAAAAAGACTCATCATAATATACAATATTAGTAGGTCAAATCTAGAATAAGATCGGGGGCAAATTCGTGTGAATCGAATGTGGCACAGACCAATATTTAGAAAGTCGAAATTTGGACAGCGGGCGTCTCCGACTGAAAACGAAAGTATTGGAAGAAAGTGCGAAAAATAAACAATGGCGGTTCGCGGACAAATCAAAGCTGACACCTGCTTGTGCGAACGAAAACATAACGCAGGACACAAAAGGCACCGCGAGGACGCGGAGTCGCGCGATCCCGTGACGATGTTACGCAAGTGAAAGTGCACCGCTACCGATAGCTCTGATCGAATAAGGCCCCGTTTTCGACGTGAAAGTGAATTTTGCACCGGCATTTTTCAAACTCGGCCCCAACTGATTACACATTCGCGCCCAAACGACGTCGCACTATCTTTTTTGAGAGTTTCATGCAGATACGCACACGCGATCATTGACTTTCCTAATTGACTGTGAATTACGATCCAATTGTTTCTTCTCATCAAGACAAAAATTTCAAACCTCTCTTTCAGTTAATGATATTTATTCGAAAATCCCAATCTTACGCAACCACGGTGCTGATTAATTTTTATCCGATTAATCAATTGCCAATTACGAAAGTAGTATATTGCAATTCAAAATGATTACAAAATTTTTATTTTTTAAATTATTTCAACAATTCAAAAAAAAAAAATGACTGTAAATAAGATTTGATTTTGCAAGAAATGAATGCATGCATCTCGGAAATTCACTAATTTGATCTTTTTTTCATTGGAGAATTGGCCGAATTGCTGTGTGCATGTACAACAGCCGCTACGATCATTTCCTGTATTTTGCTCTCGCTCTAGTCACCGCGAGAACGCGGAAATCTTGCGCACGACAGCGACCGAAACATAATACAACGATGCCCATTATACTATATCATGAAGGAGAGGGGGAGGGGATTCAAAATATTGTAATCAACTTTCCGCTACTATATATATATACATACTAGAAATGGTTTAAACTCTCTTTTTCATCGTGGAACTTTTTAGTATTAATCAAGTATAAACAATAAACCTGGACTTTCTTGAAATCGTTTAAAAATCTTGACAAAAAGCTTGATGAAAACAGAATTAGTTATTAGGACGATATAATCTGTAAAACTATATCTCAAATAGAATTAAACTCCTCAAATTAAGTGGTAATTTAATTCACTAATTACCATATGTTAACTGTATGATTAAAAGTAGCATAATTTTGGAAACAAAATTTTGGTAGTTCTAGAAAATGAATCACTATTTGTAGAAAGTGAGATACTAGTTGGAAATCATAACTGTGGAATCGATTCACATTTGACATCATATCAAGAAACTGCGTGCAAGATTAAATTATTTTTAAAATATCATTTTCTAGATATCAATTCAAGACGTTGATAAAAACGACTTGTCTCGGAACAACCATGGCTAGGACGAGTAAAGATCACCAAACCCGGGGGGCATAAATCGTTTTGAATTTCACGTACCAAAAATGCTCTTTTTTTTAGAATAAATAAAATGACGTGTGACTTATGACCGATTGCAAACAAAACACTCGCTTAGCCGCGAGGTACAATTTTCCATCCATCGGCAATAAGTTATACCGCGTGACATAATTACTTAAAAATATCCGCGGTCATAATTTCTGCGGCAAAACTTTCTCCCCGGAGCAATGACAACACATCCACCTTCGTATTAAATTAATCACCTGCAATTGCGCCGAGCATACGTTTGACAGATCGACCATAACTGATGAAGTGCATTTACAATTATGATTATACATTATTTATTTACGAATATGAACGTTGGAACGGAACACTGGCTGCGAAGACATTGAACTTATCACATGATTGGCAGAATCACCGTGTCGTTTCCAAACGATAGTTAACAAAACCAACTGACAACTCACAACAGAACGCAAATTTCACCCACACTCAACGGTTCCCAGTGACGAGGCATTCAACAGTGTATTGTGTTAGAAGATTTCCAACGAAGACTTATCAACGACATTATGAAATAAGATAACAAAAATAGTCGGAAACTTTAAATTCTCATTTTTTCTCATGATTTAGCAAAAATGGGATTTTTTAAAAGTTTGTATCCCAGTCAAGTCACTGTGAAAATTAAGACAAGATTATAGAAAAGATTTACAAATATTGTCTAATTCAACAAATTAAGACAATTGTTTTTATAATGAAAGGAAAACATATATTAACCCATCTATTACCCATCTAGGACCACACCTGCTACCATGTTCATGACATATGGTACAATATAAAAAAAATCGCAAAGTTGAACTTGGTAGGTCGCTATTTTTTAAACCTCAGATAAAAAGTGGATTTCAGTTGGATGAAAACTTGGACAGAGTATAATTGGATCTGAATGAAAATGACTGAGTGTATGTTCAGTGTAAATGTCAAGACGTGTAGCCTAACCCTCGAGAAAATGTTCGGGAAATGATATGGAAAGAATTTAGACCAGCTTATCATCGGAGACGTCAAAAACACATCCAAGGCTTGGCATTCGGGATTGTCCTGGTCCAATCGTGGGGGGCTGTCTGAACACACCCTTGTTGTGTGGACAAGTATTCTCCACGGTGGAACGAGTCCAGAGAATCAACTTGATATTAATGATTATGATGGTACATGGACAGCTCGGTGGAGTAGGAGGAGGATCAACGTATTGTGGTGGGGAGCGCCGAGTGGGGCGAAGAGCGGGCAACGAGCGGGTTAGGTTAGAGCCGCGAGGATTGCGCTCGCGAGCGGAATTGTAGTGCCGTTGCGGACGTCGCGCGTGCGAGACACGCTCTCTGTGTGGATCCAGTCTGAGTGAAGTCCGCGAGTGACTGTCAGCCCCCTTGTCTCGGCTAATAACGTCGCACCAATTAGACGTCCTTGAAGGTCGAGGGATCTGGTACCCGACCTGGTACCAGACGGAAAAGTGATGCCGCGGCTCAAAGAGTTGTCGTGACACAGTGACAGAGTGACACTTTGCTGGAAACAGTAGAACTGTGGATTATATTGAGTTTTGGATTAAGTTTGGTGTTCATTCGGTTGACACGCGTTGTCAGATGCACTGATTAGGTACTGCGTTTTATGAGTTGCGCGATGGAGTACCAACAGTTGGCGCCGCCCCCGGTACCAGTGGTTCTGCACCACCCCCAGCAACCGCAACCACAGCACCAACAAGGCGGTGCGCCCCCGCCCCACCCACACATCGTCGTGGCGCCTGCCCATCAGCTTCAGCAGCAATCACAACAGCCCCCGCATCAACAGCCACCCACGTCACACGCCCACCAGGTTCACCATGCACCCCTGCCTTCCATACACGAGGATAGCACGAGCTCCAGATGGACGCAGTACCAACACCTCTGGAGGCAGCACCATGTTTACATGAATGGTACTTATGCTAATTTTTTCGTTTCTTCTTCTATCTTGTCAGCAGTTGGATGAAACTTGTTCAACCAAGGAGACAAGTCCTGCAAAAACCACGAGTCGAAGAACTTTCAGAAGAACAGTTTTTTTCGCTTTTCTATGATCTGATTCTGATATACCGTTGGAGAACAAAATTTTAATGCCATTCGACTGGACTTTTTGGAATGATGCAAACATTTTTTTTTTCAAGGCTGGAACTTTAAATCAGGTAGTTTTGTTAAATATTTGATAAAGGAATCATTTAGTTGTGACGTCAAAGCAGTTCTGGTTGTTTTATTGTGGATGGGATATTAATTGCCAAAATATCAGCAAAATAGAACTGAGAGTAACAAAGGAATTATAGTTGTGACACTGAATGAATTTTTGGTTTCAGTGATATTCGTATCATTGGATAGTTTGCCATCCCTTTTCGGGAGTTTTGCTTTCTTATAATTGATTATTCTATTTTATTGATGAAAAACTCCAAAAAATGTTCCCAAAACCTACTTATCAAGTTGGAATTCGAAAGTATGTATTAGAATTTTTTATGGTCTTTTTTTGTACTTTTTTAAGGCTTGGTCTAATTCATCGAAGGGAACGTTCACCAAAATTCTGTGCACTTTCTATTGAACATGTTTACAGTCCGCTACGTTTTTTTTTAATCCGGAAATTTTCCCAGACTGGAACGAGCATAGATCAAAAATGCAATTGTAAAAATAAAATATTTCAAACAAAAGAGAAAAGAAATAAACTTTTGTATTATAAATTATAATTTGATAACTCAATTATATCAGATGAAAATGTTATCATCAAGTTCTGATCAAGAGATCGTTCGGTGTTAGCCTGGGAATTTTCGTCAACGTTGGGTCAAAATTCGAAGGTTAGATTTAGGAAGTTGATAGCAGGTACGATCAGCATAATTTGCGAAGCACAATCTTTTTCAACAGATGCCACACAATAACTATGTTTTAGAAATCCAAAAATAGCTGAACAGAGCAATTTTTTGTCTTGCAAATTTTAAACACCGTTAATTTATCTTCGAGTTAAACGAAATAACAAAAACAACGTAATCAGAGTTGACCAAAATTGAAACAACCTTTTTTTTTTGCGCTTAAAAAAATGTTGAGACAAGTTGCGTGTATGTGAAAAAGGTGTTAATCCAACAGAAACAATCGAATGACATATCGAACTAATGTTCCATTAGGTGAGGATATTCGTGACAGCAAAAAATTCTTCCGCTTACGTTTTTATAGCCACGGAATTACCTAGTCAATGGACCTGGCTGTCTATTATCTTGTCTTGCCAACAATGAAATGCTAAATATCGAGACGGGCTGACATCGGCAACCAAGGTTGCAAATTCTCAATTAGCAGTCAATTTTACATCTCAAAAAATTCAAAACAAACAAAACTCCATTATTTATAGCAATAACAAAAAACTACAAACGCCTGAAAAATCTTATCACGATATAACACCTAAAGTTCCTGACGCCAAAGTCTCATAAAAAATCATAATGAAAATACAAAAAAAAAACCCTCGACGATTATTGGCAAAAAGTTTTACGAGTTTTTGAAAACTTTGATCACGAAAAAAAAGTGTTGGAAAAACGAACAATTCCGAGGAGATACGGCAGCTTATTAGTCAGACACGCAGCTCTTATTCACTAGATCTGGTTGTATTCATGCGTGACAATGAAAACACATTTCTCACTCGTCCTTTTGAGGTGCAAAAATTTGTGTCACGTCGCGCAATTGTTCCAAACGAAAACGCAATTACGAATTCTGGTCAAAATAGGCGCGGCCTAGGTGTACAAGCAGAGAAACTGGAAGGTGCCACCAGAAAATAAAGAACCTCCAATTTCGACACAACATTTTTTTTCCGCCTCACACACCAGTCAAGAAATAAGATATTAGAGATTTTTTTCGTTTCACGGGAGCGCGAAAGCGCTCGAGGTTCGCAGATAAGCGTTTTTTTTACGCTTAGCAAAACAGAGATAACAGTATTCTTCAAGGCTCTTCTAATTTCTTCTGATCGTTGAACAAAATTTGGAAACACAAACTAGAATTAAAAAGATATATCGGTTTCAAATGCTGCCAATCAATTTTACAGCAACCAAATGAGTTAAAAATTTTAATTAACATTTTTTTTACGATACTTTTTAATTGTATTTATAATAGAACAAGTTTTTAAAGAGAAAGTATGATAAATGATGTTAAAAAAGGAGAAGCTAAAATTTAAAGATTGATATTTCTAAGGCATATAGTTGTGAGTTTTATAAAGATGCTTATCATTTTCATTGACTTGTTATCAGGAAAGCGACTGGCGCATTAATCGGCACTGATTGAACGTGTAACGCAGGTTGTGATTTCCAACGTGTGCCTACTGCGCATACGTGCTTCGGCACGGGCGCGTATCCTACTCGCGACTCAAGGTTTTTCATATTTGCATCCTCCCACGTCCGCCCGGTGCCTTCCCCTGCCCCACCGCTTCGCTTTGCTATTATTATTGTGTAGGCAATTTTTACATTTTTGTTCTCACGAACCAATGTATGAGACTGACAAAAACGCGATCGAAGCGAGAGACATTGCTAACAATCTCAAGTACTAAAATTGATGATACATCAAGTTCTGTAATTAATCCAAACCAACCATGAAGATCATTTCAATTCGGAAAATTTGTTTGATACATGATTACAAACTTTTTAATTCAAACGATTGTGATACTGTACAATTTATTATCCGATATATTATTTCTTAATAGTTGGAATTTCTATAGAAAAATTTACATGACTAAACACCGTGACATCGCAATGACGATTTCGCTATCGGGTCTGAGTCAATACATTTAATCTCATATCGCGAACAAAAATTATATTTTGTAAATGTTATTATCGTTAGAGTTTTTATCGTGAAATAATTGTCTACCGCGTGACTCGGCAACCGTGTCACGCTGGTCACAAAGTAGACCCGTGCGAAATGACTTCAAATTCTCAGCATAGAAAATAAAGAAAAAACCGGTTTTCGGGCAATTTTGATTCTCAAAGCAACATTTCGTACAATCAACTCGAGAATGAAGTCACTTACAAGTCCATCTGACAATAACAACTGAATGAAAATAGGAAACTTCAAAGCTATACATTTTGAACAATCGTGTAATACAAAAGATTTTGAGTGAATAAAAAAGAACCAAATGAACAAAAGAAGAAAACAAAAAAAAAAGAAATTAATTAATGAAAGATGTGACTATAGCACGCGTCGAGGGGCTGGCAAATGTTTCTGAAACGACAGATGAAGTTACTTAACTGCGTTAGCCTCGATGCAAACGCACATAGGCAAGGAGCAAACACGCGGCATAACAAGTGAGCCGGCCACGCTACATCCATTCGATTAACGCGCTTTCGCGCATGCGTCTGTGTTTTGTCGAGCCTCATCAAGCAAGTGCGAAACGCGCACGTGAGCGCAATAATGCAACGTCCGAACTCACAAGTACTTCCTGCATCTGCCATACGAAAAGTCAAAGAATTTTCCAATCACTCTCAAAATATATTCTACTCTGAAGATTTTTTTTTTCTTTTTTGAGAAAAAGAAACAAGCCGAAAAATTTGTTCAATGATTAAGCGTATCTAATCACGCTGATATCCTAAAATCAGCTGTATCTCGATTTTTCTTGCTCGAAGAAAAAAAAATTGATCTCAAAAATGTTGAAGCCAAAAAAAATGTATGAAAAATGTTGCATCGCAAAATGCAAACGGAAAAAAAAGTTAGTCGAATATTTGTTGCCGGTTGAGTGCGTCAAAGTGGCCTACTGATGTGTATACGTCAATGCCGCGTGGCAATTCACGTGCGCGTGTGTTTGAGCATAAATTAATATGGGCTTGCGCGCATGCACGCAGCTCAATGAACTCCGAACTGGTGTGCGGCCTGTTGTCATTAGCGCGATCGCGCACAATGGCTCGGTGCGCTTCTAAATCGTCGCGGTACAATGGCAGGGAAGGGCACTCTTCTCCGACGAGCCCGTCCCAATCATTGCGAGCATCGCACGCATCGTTACCGCAATAACAAACCATCTATGTTTAATCGTCAAAGGTCGAAAATAGAACTCTTCTCGTTTTCATTCTCAACACTTCATCGAGTACTAGAAAAAGTTGTTTTCTTTATTCTTCTCAAATCTCATTCAGTTGTTTGAATTTTTGTTCTTTTCAATTCATGATTAAATTCGTCTGATTAAAATTAGAATACAATTTTTTTTTTAAACATGTTTTGTTAAACATTGAAAGTCTTTTCTTTTAAAAAAAAAAAAATAATAAAACGAAATCCAATTGAAGTAATCCAACTTGTTAAATTGGCTTGACGACGCGTTCGCCAGCTCATCTTTGGAGGCGCTAATTTGTTCCTAAGCTTGTGCAGAGAAAAGAAAAACGTATTGCACTTTTAGAGCTTCATTTAAACCGTGAATTAAGGAAGCTTGAGTCAAGGTTATGGTCACTGGAACAAGAGCTTCCGATGGTCAGATCACGTCCCACGTTAGTTGTGTCAAATATGATATAAATTTTTTTAAACAACGCCCTTTGCTTTGGTTTGTTAATCATAAGTAGAATCAATTAATTCGATACTAATCCTCTTAATCGTTTTGTGTTTCAGGTAAGACTTTGTGACCAATCGTCTGCTAAATCTGATTCAGTCAAGGTGAAGTATGAACCGAAAAGAATTCCCTCGAGGAAAACGGAAATCGCAACCGAGCACGACCTTAGCGGGATTTTATAACGTGACACTTGGTCTTGCTCAAATGCAGATTATAAATAGTGGATCTCGCATTATCGGGCGACCCGAGCTCTGATAACACGACCGACTCTTCCTAAACCTCGACGATAAACTTGGCTTGCTTTCAGTCTGTCTGCAGCGCATGTGCGTTAATCCAGTTTCTAAAGCCTCTGACCTTTTTTTATTTTTTTTTTTTTTTAATTTTTTTTGAAACGTTCGCAGAAGCCACGTTCAAAAAACTGGCAGCGAAATTTTTTATCGACGCTGTCGCGGGAATTAACATAATAATTACTCGCCCGCGATAAACTTATACTTATAACATAGCTTCCGACAGTCACACTTCATATTCTTTATCGCGTCACATTTAGTTTATCGTTCGAAAAACTGGTCTACCTGCGCACTGTCATTTACATTTATGAAACTGTCCCAATTTTATATTCATAAAAATAATTTTAACTAGCCGTAAAGAATACAACAACGGAAAAAAAAGTATGTTACGCCCGAAGAAATAACACATGATTTTAGGTTATGCACGAACATTTGATTCGAATAACAATCTTTTTTTGTTACTTAGTTGAATTTAATTTTTGTAACAGATATTTCTTAGATTTTTTTACTATTAAAAATACGTCTTAATAGTAACATTACAATTTTAGTTGGGATTAACTTATCTGAAAACCTCGTACATAATAAATTATATACTAGTGATTGTTATAACGATAGTTACAATTTTAATTCATATAAACTGTTTATAGAATTATCTTTTAATTTAATTTGTAGTTTGAAAATTTTAACACAGTGATTATACAACTGTTTTTAAGAGTTCCAAACAATTAACTCAATATTGTTTAGTACTTGACAAAGGAGTCTCTAAAAGCAAAGACTTGCTTTTTTATGTGAACTGATTCTGCTGATAGGAAAACCCTTATTTAAAGTAATTTAAATTACATTGGTTCAAACAGACCTTTTGGTGAAAGATAATTTTTCCGGAATTTACCACGGATTGATATCCTGCCTTGGGTCAATCGTCTTTTTAACGAAATTTAGTGACAGAAAACGACTTACAAGTTTTGGGCATTTTTTGCACTGTAGTGCTTGGTGTCACATGCACATTATTATGCGTAATTAGATCACCGTAACACACGCTTTTCCAATCGTTGAGCGTTTACAGCTCAAGAACTTGTGTGAAAAAATGGCCTAATCATCATCGCCGTAATTATCATTTACGATTAAAACTGTTTGTAAAATGTTATTAAAAACTAACTTTCCCGGATCATACATTGTAATCAAATTAAAATAATTCTTTAATATAATTTTATAAGATAAAATTATATTATACTTTTAAATATTTTATTGACTTTGCAAATATATAATTATAATTGAAAGATTTTCGTATAAATAAAAAGAAATAGATCACACTAAACAAAATATCTTTTTGGTCAAATTTAATGTAAACTATTTCAGGCTCTAATCGGAAAAAGATATGATTCACATATCGTGTACCAAGTACATGAAATTTGAAAATCAACAATTCAGAAAACCACACTACTTTTTTGACAATAAACAATTTTTTGCAATTTTGGAATGAATTTTTTTTTCAATTATATCAAAAATTTAAACTGGCAACTAAAATCATTTTTTTTTTTTCGAAGAACTCGTGTACTCGGCTGTGTATTTACTATACATATTTGCATAAATTGATAACACCGTCCCAAGACACATTTGCAATTCGCACTTGTACAAATGCAAACATAACTGTGTGAACGAATTAGAACGCTTAATTTGAACGTCGCTTCTTCTTATATGCAAAACCTGCAAGTGACTATTGGTTGAAAAGAATTAATAATAGAAATCATTTCAACTATGAGTTGCTAGAGTGCCAAACTAAAAAAAATTCAATTCTCAATTTTGAACGAAAAACATTATTAAAACAAAATCAGTTCTAAAATTGAATATTTTTTATAATTTTTGAGAAATCACAATTTAAAAATGGTTTTGCATACGGGGAGCAATTAGATATTAAATGAAAGTGAGCGAAATGCATGCACTGATTGGCATGGCTTTGCGGTGATCTTCGCGATCGTATTATGTGCTGCACCATTCAACTGTCAGCTGAAGTAAATACTCCTGAGGCGCTGCAGAAGACGTTTCCGCTTTCATTTATATTGTGTACACACAGGCCACGCGATTCATCCTTCTTTTTATTGATTCGCACTTTGCTATCTTCTATATCCCCACGAACAAATTTATCCGTAATCGCACTCGCTTATACTTTTCACTTGAATCACTCCAATGAGAAATAAATCCTCTCTCAATTCAATTTACATTTTTATCTATCTTTTTTGTTCCACAATCACGAAATCTTTCAGAAATGAACAAAAACAGCACGTTGCACAGAACAACTTATACGAAACTGTACAATGTGAATTAAATGTGTAATTAATTTTGTGTATTAACATTTGAAAAGTTTTTAATAAATTGTTCGAAATTGAAGGTTTAAGATGAATCTAATTGATAACTAACGAAAAATTCTAATTGGTGAAATTTGATTTTAAGCAGCTCGAATTTAATCAGGAAGAAGAGCCGCGCGAGCGCCTGCTTGAAAGTGAACACAATTCTTACGTCTGGGGAATTTATTCGTCGTTTCACTTGCCTGCGCTTGATCCAACCCATCAACTCGAAGTCGCGCAAAAACCTCGCGCAGTTGTTTTACGAATTAAACCGTCTTTGAAATAAAGTTATAACCTTTTTTTCACTCGGTTGGAAACAAAAACAGCGTTTACAAAAACACGGATTTAGAAACCATTGAGGACAAAAAGCAGTCCCACATGTTCGGTTGGCAAACTTTGAACTTTATTAAAGTCTCGAGCGAAAGCGGCATACTGCAAAAAAAATAAAAAAAAAAGAAAAAAAAAAAAAAAAAAAAAAAAAAAAAAAAAAAAAAAAAAAAAAAAAAAAAAAAAAAAAAAAAAAAAAAAAAAAAAACGAAGAAGAAACCGAACAAAAATGCTTTTCGGCCTGAAAAAAAATTAAAGAGAAATATCTCTCGATGGAACGAAATTTAATTTATGACCCCGTGACTTTTAGTTTTATTTCTTAGCATCACTTTTCTACTTCCATCTCGAGTTCTTTGTCCCCTACAAGTGTGCGATGAAAAATGAAAAACCAATGAAAAATAAAAAATGAGTGAACAATTTAAAAGATCAAGTTGTGGGCATTGAAATTGAGAAGTGAGAATTGAGTTTAAGATAGAATGTTGTGTGTAAACATTATAATTGAAGAAAAATGTTTTGAATGGAAGGGAAAAAAGAAAAAGGAAGTTGTGAGAGAGTGTCTGGAGAAGAGGGAAGTGGAGGTTTTACAAGATAAAGTTTCGAAGCTTGGCGTGGGCCGTGATTACTTTCTCCGAGAGCTGAGTGGAGCGCGCGATCGGCGCACCCCGCGCGACTGCTCACTCAAACAACTCGACTCGAGCGTCCCGTTTCTTCCGGGTTGCGGCAATCGCGCCACGGTGCATCGTTCACCAGACTTATTCTCTCCTTTCTCTTTGCTGCTCCAAGGCCCCACTCTCTTTCCATCGAATCAACTTTATTTTCTTTTCCCGTCGCACGTTGCTTGTTTGCATTTTTTTTTTCACGCTATTCCTTTTTAATCGCCCCCCTTTTACCGTTACATATTATTTCTTCGATAGATAAATCATCGCTGGATTCCCCAGTGATTCGCCTCATCGTTATTATTGTTTTTTTTTTCTTCACTTTTCCTTGCATTCGCAGAAAATCATCAGGCTAATTTTATATTCCAATAGAGATAGAGACGTTTCGCAAAAGGTTTAAACAATTGAGATCCTTTTCAAAACTCTCGATTTAACATCAAATATAAATTTTTGAGTGAAAGTACGGATAACTGAGAACGTAAAGAAACATAAACAAATTACATAAATTCACTGGAAACAAGCCCGTCGATCGACTCGAAAATGTTTGCGATTCACTGAATTTATTTTTATGATCCCGCGGGAGTAATTAACTTTCGGTTGCGTAACCGATTGTTTGTGAGGATTGTGGAAGAAGAAAAAAACACTTTTTTTTTTTAATCGAACATCTTGTTTACTTTGAAGAAAATGCGAATTGGAATGCACGGCTCTCTTAGGCTCAAACAACGATACCGCAAATAAAGAACTTAATATTTTTCTGCACAGAATTTCGGTTGCGTAAGAGAAAAATTTAATAAAAATGTTGTAAACGAGTTTCTTCTTTACTTCCTGCATTATTGCTGCTCGTTTCTTTACTTCAAATTACTTTTATGTAATTATTCGGACCATAATTTGCAGTTGATGATATACGTACTCCTTTGAGGTTCAGTTTTTGAGCTTGTTATTATTTTATACCGCAAAATATTTATTTCTAATTTCGTGTGTCTTAATATTTTTTAATATTTTTAAACAATGAGATCGATCTGAAGGATTGAATCGTGCAAATAAAATTAGCAAAAACAAAAAGGTTAAAAGTGAAACTGCCAAGGCTGTTTCTTCGAACTTGACTGCGAAGTCTTACTAGCACAGGTTTATCATCCCCCGCGAAAATGAAGCGTGCAAAATGAGCGCAATGTAGGTAACACCGTTAGGATTCCAGCGACGTTGGTATTTGCTTCCTGTATTGCGGCTCATTTTCGCTAGAGAGAGGCGGGATGAGCGAAAAAAAAAGTGGTCTGGCGTTGCGTGCGCCAGCGATCCCGAGCATTTTCCTTTTTCTTGCGAAAATATGCACACACGCTCGAGTGCGCAATTCGATTACCCAGTTGCCTTTTTCGATTACGTCACACTTTTTCCGGAAGCGACGCACCTTTGAGTTTAATCACCGCGTAGTCCCCGCATAAATTACATCGTGGCAATTTTCAAACGAACTTTATTTCCATTCGAATTCGGCTAAACAATTTCCATCGGTTTTATATACTAATAATTCACATTAAATGAGATGGAAAACATGTTTGTACATTCACTCATAATAATTTTTATTCCAAAATAATTGAACTTCAATTACATTTCATTCAATTTATTTTTATTTGAAAGAAAAAAATATTATTTCATTTTGGTTTATCGTTCATAATTACGAGAATTGTAAGAAATGGAGAGTGATGCATAATAATAATAGAAATTCTGGAGCGTTACGTTATGATCGAGATCGGGCTTCCGTGACCGAAGCAAGAAACACTATCGATCATTGATCCCGTATAAACCACTGGCGACACTTGATCTCACAGAAGCTTTTTTTTGTCCCGGGCGATTCCGTCGGCGAACCGGTTGCCATTCCGTCATCACCGAAGCGTTACTCACGACGAGTTTCACCGAGAGAGACAATCGGTCAAAACTGCGTCGGTGCTCAATTATGCGCTGAATTTATCCGATAATTTCACTCGCGATGAAAATTCAATTTGAATAAAAGAAGGTCCTTGAACTTTCTCTGAAATTTTATTCTAAACTTTGGTCAATTTTTCCATATTAGAAACAAGTGAAAATTGAATAATTTTGTTTCTTTTTTCAATAAAGACGAACGAACAAAATTTTTAAATATAAAAAGAAAAAAACGTTTAACAAATAAAAGAAACAAACTTGCACTGAGCAATATTTATTTTATTGGTGAAAACATTTTTGATTGTGATGAAATGTCGTTTGTAAGAGACAATTTGAAAACAAATTGATGTAATCAGTAGTGTCATAAAATGTAAATATCTTTGAATCTTCGAAAAAAGATGAATAATGAATTGCAATGCAACGTTTTATTGTTCGTCATTGTCGATTGTAACTTTGTCACCGAGGATCCTAATGGACGATGTCAATTACCTCGGCGTCAAATCATTGCGATTTATCATATAGAACCTCGTACAATTTTATGACAGGGAAAGTTGCAAAGTGCGAATTTGAACCCATTATTTACAACTTGACAAAGACCTGTGACATAAAAACGACTGGACACTAAAATTTCCCATGTGCTCTTACGTAAACTTTAGTTCCTTGTACAAAAAAAGCACACACAAACTTTTTTTTCGATAAAACATTTTACAGTTAAATCAACTTCATTAATCAATTTTATTTCATTTATTAATTTTGATCTCACTTTTATCTCGATGATCCATCAGAATTCATAAACATATAATTTAATGAATAAAATTTATGATTAATATTTAATGATTAAAAAAATTATAAATTTAATGAAAATGATCGGATATGCAGAGGCGATAAGAAATAAAGTATAGGCAATTCGATAGGCAATTGAAAACTGATAGTGGAGACGAGCTTTTTTCGCCACGGGGGTGATGTCCAGAATTTTTCTTTCCAAGACAAAGATTCGCTCGGTCGAAACAAATCACGGCAACGAAACAAAACCGGCCTTCCTTATGAGTAATATGATATATGTTAGGCAGGATTAAGCCACACAGCAAGAGAAACTGCAGAATAATCGCCGAGTTCAGTGCACCGTGCGTTTCCTCGTGCTGGAAACGCTGGTGAAACCGAAATCGCTCCGCCGCCGATCTTATCCTTTCTTTCGGTAACCCCAACTTATATTAGAACCGTTTACAAAACTTGGACATTTTCTTTCCAACTTGGACTGAAATTGTAATATCGGCGTATGATTTGAAAATAAAAATAAAAAACGAAAACCATCTGTTAAATCTGGGTGGAAAGAATGTGACAAGATGGCTGGATAAATTGAATGGCGTTAAACAAAAAAATGAATTTCATGCATAAATTGTAACTTTACAGAGTCAAGCATGGCAATTTGAGTCAGATCTTTGTCGTCGCAAAACAAAGAAGGAAAAGCGCATATACAAGGCCGAGCGGCGCTTCTCGTGAGAAAATATTGTTCGCTACGTGGAAACGAAGGAACGCCTATCGCCTCGGCGCATCGCGAGGAGCATTAGTGCGCCGCGTACGCGCCACTGCGTGCGTCCTCGTTATTTCGGCGGTGAAAGTGAAAGTCACGTGGCTTCCAACGAACACGACTACTTCCTACTACGAGCTTTGAGCTACAATTATAAGTCTCTGTAGCGGCGTTTAACTCTCGTACCAGCTGTAACGCAATTTCATTCGAACGAATTCACAAAAACACAAAAGCTGAAATGAAAAAAAAAAACAAAAAAGAAATTAACGGAAATGTTTGAAAGAGTATTCTTCTATTCAATGCCCATCTTCTTGTAAAATTTCTGTTTGAATTGTTTTAGCGGTGGCTTTTGTTTGATTGAGAATTAATTGGTCATTTCCTCGTTGGATTTTTGAATGTTTCGCCTTTTCTTTAGCTTAAAACTTAATCGACAGAAAAAAATGTGCGGAAGTGCTGGGAGGAAAGAGAGGCGTGTCGTGACTGGATGTTGGGACGGTTAATCATAAACTCCGTTCCTAGGCGAACGTAAGGAAGAAGATAAAAAAAAAGGTGCTAAAAACTGTCAAACCGTTACACGAGATGAACGTTGCGAATAAATTGAGTTCTATTCTTAATCGGAGTTGTAAGTTTGAAAATGCAGCGGCGCGCTGTTTTATAGCAATGCTACGAGGAATGATGATTCTAGGAAGAATTGCACTGACTGAATTTAGAAGCAGAAGCTTGGAAACAAGCTTTTGCAAAAGCTGCGAAGTCAGTTTTTCGTTGCGTCAGACGTTAATCGGCACCTATCTAATTGATAGGCTTTTGAATGCAAATTTCAGAGAAAGCCCCAAGAGTGAAAACCGTTTTCAGGAAGCAGTCAAATTCGTAACCTATTACGATTTCGAGCGTCGATTTTTTTTTAAGCCGACAGATCGGCTGGGTCTTATCGGTAGAGCATAAATTCAGTAGCTCATTATATTCCGTGAGGTTTCCTGTCACTCTTATCAACGGCTGACTTTCCAACTGACACTTTTCGACTGGCCAAAAGAAATCCTTCATCGACTTACCTCGCTTCATCGCTGCAGAACCGCTCAATTTCCTGGTGTAAATCCAGTTTCAAGCGACTTCCTGCTGCTCCATATCTCTTGCCGGCGTGTCGCGTACCAAATCACTTCCTCCACTTCGGTACAGGTTTTGCTTCACGAATTGCGCTGATTTGCAAGTCCTGCGAAGACAGATGAAAAATTAATTCCATGACAAATCGTTTGAATGAGGGAAAGGCGCAATGTTTTAAGGAAAAGAAAATTGTTTCCAAGAGCAAGCCGATCGATTGCGAAAGGTTAATTAATTGGATTGGCAATTAAAAGAATGTAGAATCAGATCGCACGAAAATAACGACAACTTAAAGGTGGATCGAATAAAAAAAAGTTAATTAAAGGAAGCACAAAGAGCCTCGTCATTGACTAAAAATATGTATAAAAATGCGTTTGCGATTTATATAATAAGACGGTAATTACCAGGCTGGAAATTGTCAGACGCGGTTGTGTATGAATAAAAATTGAAACGGGAAAGAAAAGAATGTTGCGTCGTTTAATTGGCAATGCGATTGAGCAACGATAAGCCAGGGAGAGAAACGCGCTTTGGCCGATATCGCGAGACAAAAGCCAGACGAGAGCAAAGTTCACGAGGAAGCGCTTCTCCTTCCGGAAACAATTGCTCATTTCTTCGTTCTGCGAAAGCACTGTCCGAATCTTGCAGCAACTTTCTCCGTCCAATCACGAATCAAAACGATTGTTTTAATTTTAATCTGAAACAACAAAAAATAAAATTATATTAGATTCATTTTTTCTCTTTTTTTCTTCTTGTTGATCAGTTACAGCTTTAACAGTGTTGTTGAGGAGGAATAAATTGACACTTTTTTTTTTTTTGTAAATACTAATCTTGATTCGATAACACACAACGTTGCGTTAAAAAAGGTCTTGCGCGCTGCAAAATACCTGATTTTGAATTTGAAATGGGAAAAAATTCTAATGAGGAGAGTCTTAGCTCAGAATTCTTCTGTTTCCTGGTTACAAGTATTTTTGCTTCAATTTGCATCGCGGCAGTAATTTATAGCAGCATCTATTAAAGATACTCCTGCAACTTTTACCTTAGATAAAACTTGTGTATGATTCAATTTGTAATTATAATACGATATCCACCTTGAACATGACCAACGCATTCTTAATAGACTTCTACCAATAGACATCGTGTCCCACTCGTTTGAACGCGCATTAATTAATAGCTAATGTCGAAGAAAAATCAATCAATCGTATGAAATCAAACTCACTTCAGCGTAAAAACAAGCGTTTTCATGAAATGACTCAACGTGACACTTCATTATGCAAAACACATAAAAAAAGTTTTCCGCTGACATTTGTCTCTCAATTAAATTCAAATAACAGCAATACGCAGAAGTGACGTCTTTCATCAGACGAGAAAAAAAAGTTTCATTAGTAAAATGGATAACAATAAGGGCGTCAGCGATACGAATAAATAAGCCAACAAGTGGCAAAAATGTTACGCGACCGCTCCTGAGAACAGTAAGAAGCAACGGGCTTCGTCCTTGACATGTATGAAAAGAATAAAGATCGCAAGAAGCGTAGCGACGTCGCAGCATATATTGCCAGCTGTTCGGAATTAATTTTAGATCGCAATTAGGTACAAAAGAAAAGGGAATGCAATTTCCTATATACATTACTTTTCACAATGTCTTATTCTTATTATACAATAATCTCCATAATTAAATATGAGATGGTAATTTCTGTCCCGAAACATCTGACATTTTTGACTGTCGGGGTGTAATTTAGATCTTGATTATACAGTTGATTTCGTTTGATGTTCATAATCAGCTGAAAGATTAGATACCACGGTTTTTGAGGAAGTTCACGCAGCACTATTTGCAAGCGAGGAGAACCGATTCGCAACATCGCCTCAATGCAAGACTTCACTTTCGTTCTTTTGCGCCTTTACACTCTGCTGCCTGAGACAATTGAGCGTTTGTCACAACGACCTCGCACAAATTTCTCCGATTCACAGCTTTGAGTTTTCATTGAACTCGCCGAGAACTTGCAAACCAAACGCCTACTCATTTTCACACCACTAATCATCTGAAATGAACAAAAAAAAAGTTAATAAGTTTACCATATGATCGTACAGATTTTTTTATCTCATTTTTATATCACCAAATGAATCATATGTAACGATTTTGAGCATAATACCATATGATCTCTCTGATACTGATTTTAATCCCGACTTTGTACCAATTTAATAAAAATTGAGCAAGATTACCAATCATGGTAACGTGGAGAATGCTTTTGGTCATCCTGTTTTAATGACCATCACTGTCAAAAACATTAACGAGCACACACACACACACACTTAATGACATCTGGGATGTTCAAAACGGAAAATAACGAGGCGCAACCTCCTGCAAATTGATTCGCGGCGCTTTCGCTTTCAAATTGCTCCCTGCGCGCTTGTAATCTTTTGGATGGGAACGGATTATGAAATATGTGTACCACGACATCTGACGCGACATGGGAAGTGCCACTGTCAACGCGAGAGTGTGTAATCTCTTTGGGAATGAATGAAAGAAAAAAGTGCGCTCATCGGCGCTCACTTCCGCTCCATTCCTTTTCCTCGTTCGTTCTCTCTTGCTTTCCAACTTCTCACGAAGCGTCACGAGTATTCGACTGTCACTTTTGCGCTGTGCGAAATGACTTTTTGTTTCCATCGTTGTGCGATTCGTCATTGTTTGGTCGGCAGACAGACAAAACCTTAAACATCCAAAATGAAAAGTATATCAGCCAAAAACAAAAAGTAAAGCATGAAAAGTTGATCGAAAAACAATTAAATTTAAATTAAGCGATGGCAAACGCAAACAGATAAGATAAGATGATAAAAAGTTAACGTTTGACAAGATCAGTAAAAAATAGTAACTAGGAAATCATTAATGATGAATAAACGATGCAGCATGGCGAAGGATGAATAATGAAAAAACAGTTGCAAGAAATGTGTTTCAATGATACACCCATGTCATTTATGAATTGAACCTGTGAACAAAAAAAGATGAAGTTTAAATTTTATTCTTATTTAAAATTAATAAATTATTAATTTTTCTTACGGTTTACTTCCTTTATCTTGTATGGAGAGTCAAGTTAATTTCAAACCAATTGTGGCTGGATGAAAATTGTATTATCAAACTTACCAACCTGACAAACTTAGTGAGTGCACAATTGTTATTATTATTACGAACGTCCGCTCACACTGACCGAGATGCCTGCGTAATTGTTAGGTAACACCCAGCGAAAGTAACGCACGTCACACGAGGACGTACCGGATCGTTTTTCGTTCGTATAAGTCGTTTGTTGATCGATTTGTGACAGGCGAAATTGTTCAGATCCGAGAACGTAGTCAATCCAAAAACAGCAATGTTACATTTCCTCGTGACATACAATTAATTGCTCCACCTGCAAGAGTATACAAAAGAAGCGTTAATTGCAGCTAACAATCAACTGCAGCCGATCATTTAGTTTTATTTCTCATTTCATCAATCAAACTTCAAATATTTCAACATTTTATTGTTATTAAATGTTCCTTTCATGTCATTTTTTGAATGAGTAGAAAATGAAGAAAAAGAATTTTCATCGTGCAAGACGTTTTTATATGACGATTACACGAAATCTTATGTGAAATTTCTCTCTAGCGTAGAGGCATGGGACGTTCGAAAATGTCACAACTATATATGTGTAAGTTCACGTATGAATCGGGAGAAAGTTTAGAGGGTGAATAAACGTGTAGATAGTGGTGAGTGCGCTCGCGGTGCACCTTTTAGCATAAATTTCACAATCTTGAACCAATTCGAACTCTGGGACGTTTTGCATGTACACCTAACGATTTTGCACATAAACGCGCAGTAGGAAGAGTAAGATAAAAATGAAAATAACGATACAATTAAATTTTATGAACTAACAATGTTGAGGGCGAATTTTCCTCTGTTTTTCTTACTTTATTATCTCAATGGAATTCGACTGTTCATTATTCATCATGTATATTTTCTCCAAGATAATAAGAATATTTTTCTTTTTTTATTTCATATCAATTGATCGTTTTAATTAAGTTTTGGAAGGATCACTCGAATTGAATTTGCAACTTATTATTTATCGTAATTACGAATAAATAAAAATGAAATCCAAGATGAAGTCAACGAAAGGAACAGTTTAAGTAAAGGGCAAGTGTTGCTGCAGAAGTAATAAAACGGCTGGTGGGGCAGCAGCCCGGAAACGGCAGCGCTGGGGGAAAGTGGCCCGAACAACTTTCACCGGCGGCGAGCTCGCGGCCCGGACTCGTTTCCATGTTGCGATCGTCCTCCGCTTAGGATTCGGCCGAATGACTTTTGCGCAATTAAGACGCCACGTTCATGATTGGCGCTTTTCGCGGCGAACAAATAACCGGCCCGGCGCAAAACAAAACCCTACACCGGTTTATTTTGATTAATACAGCAATTAAAGTTCCACATCTTATTAATTCCGCGATAAAATCTATCTCCTTAAATCCCGCTTCACTTCCTAGAATTAAAAGTTTCATAGCGGCCATTAATCTTTTGTAATGATATAAATTGCACAGCTTTGGGGTTCCATTTTTGCTGGCACGTTTCACGATCAATTTCACCCGATAAACAAAATTTTGCACATCACCAAATGTATAAATATACAGATTTTTCGTCGAAAAAAAATGAATCAATGAGATAAACAATAGAAAATTAACCCCTTTGAGTGACATTAGAAAGTTATTCTGATCATGTTCAAATATTGCAACACGACAACAAAAACTTATCAGTTCATTGAATCTAAACACTAAAAGAGACAACGGTCCTATTACCAAATCGGTTTAACGCTTTTTAATTGAAATAATTGTTACCGTTTCTTTTTGACAAAACAATGTACAGTTATTACAACAAAGACAAGCGTCGTTAATGAATCTACCATCAGATGTAACAATCTAATATTTTGTATTCAAATTACTATCAAACGTTACGTTCATTACTCAAACTGTCGAAGGATTTTAATTCATCATTTTATAAATTTTACAATCGATGAAAATTATTTACAAATTGACGCGTATTTCCTCATCAAAAAAAATGTAATGCAGAAAACGATTGGAAAAATGAATAAACAAAAGCACTTGATTTAAGGTAAAAGTCTGGGAGAAGGAAAAGGCTGGATTGCGTAACAGCAAAAGTAGTTAAAAGTGGCGATGAAAATTGCCAAAGAGGAAGAACGAGTAACCGAGAAAATTACAGTACAAGTGAGAATAGAGAGCGAGTCAGTGACTTCCTGCTCCGTCGATAAACGGTCGTGTGTGTTCACGCACGCTGATCATTACAAGGCGCTGATGTTCGAGTGTTATTTGTACGAGCACCTTACGTGCATTTGATAACGATTTCCTCGAATATATGCCCGACTTAGAAATCCGAACAAAAAAAGTGGTGCACTTTTCGTCGTGATCTTCAGCAGGACACCTCCTGGCTCTTGCAATCGTTTCAATTTGTCGGAAATGTTTTCGCCTTGATAGAGCTGCCTAACCAAAATGTTCATACCCTGCAAACAAAGGGAAACAAATAACAACGACAATTACAAACAAAAATGCAATTTACTTACATAACAAGTTAAATTGAAGTTTTATTCGATTATACTTGTGTGATTAATTAATTTTTTTTTTAATTAAAAGCAACGTATATGCTTGATTGATACCTTGTTAAGTCCTTACACTTTCTAACCGTTTTGCGTGCCGGCCTAGACACTGCGGAGTCTCGAATGCGTGAGTCAAAATTTGTGAAAAGCAATTTATCTCAGCCAGAGGCCACGGGATTCCATCTTAATTACCCCGCGCGCATAAATATATGTCATCCGACAAAATTTCTCAACGCCGATACTCGCTTTGCAATTAATCCAATTCCGTATATCACTTTCACTCGATCACATTTGCAATAGATAATTTCCGAGCGATTTTCACGCCGCGTCAAAGTCGACGTAAACTTAATGAAACGGCAGAGTTTACGCGCCCGTTGACCATAATCCATATACCATCGGCAATTATTTTTATGCGTGAAAGTTATTATCATAAATTAAAATACTGTTAAGAAGAAGTAAGAGACGGGGACGATGTTTTTTTTTAATGTCCCAGTACTGATCGGTCGATTGCCATCAGTCAAAAATCATCAGTCCTTTTCAGTGTCCTGTTTTGGTGCAGTTGTGGGTATTGAAATGAGCTCGTTAAAGAAACGAGGAACTGTTAAATGTGTCGAAAGAGATGTTCGAAAAAAAAAAAAAGTAGCGTGTTGGCGAGGACGTGCATTTCATGTACGAGGTCGCGTTGTCAAAGGAAAGCGGGTATGAGAGAAAAGGCAAGGATGACGATACGGGCATCGAACGAAAGAGAAATCTCTTTCACTCTCGTTCGTTACTCGAGCACTCGGGCTTACAGCACGACGCGGTTTCGCTTCCACGAGAAAAGTCTGCCTCTGCAAAGTTCAACGTATCTTAGCCGAATTTTTACATCAACATTTTTTTTTTCATCTTTATCTTTTTACAATCCAACTCGTTCTCATTCTTGCAATACTTTCAACTACAAGAACATATATATTCTATACTAAATAAAATATTTGATACATTCAATTAAAATTTATACAATTATATTAATTGTAATTAACTTTCATTTCATATGTTTTAAATGTTTTTTTTTTCTAATTTTATTCAGAGGGGGTCATTGTTTTGCAATTGATGAATGATATTTGCAGGTTTTCGTTTAGCTAATAAGTCACGTGCAAGTAAGGCATTAACGAGGCCGCAATGCTAATAGAATGTTGCGTGGTTTACCGCGCAAACGTCGCACAAATCTTTCACGCAGGTTCCCAGATTTACAGATCATAAGTCTTCATGTCCTAAAGTTTGCCGCAGCTTCATTTTATCCTTCCTTATGATTCAGCTGGCCTCCGTTCGTCAAACACATCACGAAGGACGTGAGACATCATTCATTTTTGTTAAAACCTCCTTTGAATGTTTAAATGTTATTTTTGAAAAATGTACATCTTTTTTGAAACCATGAGAATTGATGGAACTTGAACAAAAAAACATATATTTTTAACTCAAAGCCACTGAGTTCTTCCGCTGGAACGGCTATAACTATTGAACCGCGTCGCGGTTCCTCAAGGATACGAGTATAGGATTGCAGCGATTTCTCTCGTGTGAACGCGAGACGAAAGTGAATCCCTCGCAGCCAAGACACCTCCGCGCCTATGAATACGTTAGCGCGAACGTGACTTTTTTCGCTAGCACGAATTCCCGCCACCAGCTAGTAGGTCTTTTCGTATTATTTCCACTTTCGCGGATCTGCATCTAAATCGTTTTTCACGATCAGCCATTCTCCCCTCTACATTTAATTCACAATTAATATTCTTTCGCTTATTTTTATAAATCGGACGAAACAAAAATGTAAAATTGTTGGTATAAAATATTCTAAAATCATTATTTTCTTTATGGTTAGTCAGTAATTTCATTTATGATTCAAATTTAAATGAAATCATTTTATACCAGCTTTAAGAGGCCGTTTCGTATACCGCGAATGATTTGTCGTAAACGATAAATTATAATTGAAATGTTATTTAAATCTCGCGTTGCAAATGTATGAAATTTCTCCTATTAGCATATGTTCGCGTTGCATATTGGAATTATATAGAACGGGCATTACGATTTCACGCGGTTTTCAAACAAAAATAAAAGAATCTGCACGAGCCTATAGTTTGCGACAATATTCTCAAAATCGGTACGACCGGATGAGTTCATAAATTGTTACCAATTAAACGGCGCGCGGATTTTGAACGCCTGAAGTCCAAGGAGAACACGAAAATGATTCTATTAGGGAAATGTTGCGCGCGCAAGCTAGTCGTTGGAAAAATGCAAAAATAGTTCGCGCGCGAAGCAGATCCACTTGTTTGTCAATCGCTTCCTGCAGCCTTGAACGTCAAGCTATTTCGGATGAGAACTATTTCAAGAATCTTGATCGAAAACAAACGATTATCGATTACCAGTCGTTTGATCATTGTTCAATTATTCTGCGTTTACATTTGTTTTTTCTCCTTCTTTCTCAATTGTAAAATTAATCGTTATGCAAACACTGTTTCGTTCTTTTGTTTTAACATTTTATTGCAAACATATTTGAGGATGTTTCCTGTGAAAATTATTATATTGTGAAGACGACGACCATGTTCGCGTGCTGAACATTGCGCAACAGTCGAGCAACCAAAGAACAACCGATGAGACTTCAAATGAACCGGCAGATCAAACTGGTTCCACCGCCTGGCGGAAGTTTCGATGGTCTTGACGAAAGACCGAAGTCAAACACCGTCCCTTGAGATCCGTAACTTCCGCGTTGAATCGGCACATTTGAAACGAAATGAATTTCATTAACCGAAATAATCGTGTCCACAATGCAATTACCATTAGATGAGTCTGATTAAATTGACGTGGACAAAAAGTGATATTTCTATGACAACTTTTTGTCCACGCTTTCAAAATGTTTTTTTTTTTTTTTGTCTTTTTTGTGAATACGTCAATTTAAACAAGTTTCAAAATGAAACAACAGTTTAAGTGCAAAAATGTATATTGACTTTGCAGCATCATCTCGACCTCACATAACCCCGGCTTAGATTTTGCATATTTTAAACAGTTCCACTTTCACTTGCATCAGAGCTTGTCAATATGTTTCATCCAACATTATTTCATTTCTACCACGTCGACTAGTTTGAAATCCGCAAAAAGAGTCAACTGGAAGGGAAACTCGTCTGAACACAAATCAGAACTCGATGTTTCACGGATACAATCCAAGGTGTGATTTACTTACACGAGCAAGTGAAAAAAAAATCACCACTGCCGGTGCATTTGAATTGGTAATCTCAGCTGCAGCTTAATTAATTGTTTCAATTAAGCAAGCCTACTCGATGGAAAACCGCGCGCGTTTCGCGTTGCAAAAAAAACTGTTTACCATCTTGCAAACGTTTGCGAGTCATTTGTCTCTTGGAATTTCAATGAATTTTTATCCAGCAAAATTTTCATATGAAAATGTCGGTCTGGTCGGCGACTAATTGGCATAATTACAAAACTCTTAAGACAAGTCGGACTCGATAAGCTTGCACGCAGAAACGGAGCAGAATGAAATAGCAGCTGAACTGGAATAAAAATGTGTGTCACTTTCCAGCTTCGCCGACTTCGAGCATCTGTCGTGCGTTTCTCGGCTTGGCGGAGGCGACGGAAAAAAGCGACGAGATTAGTTCCGCGAGATCGGCGGCGCAGCCTTGAGCCAAATTACAGTGGCCACCGGGCAGAGTCGATGCCGGAGCTATTCGGCCCGTGTCTCTCTCTGCCGATGAATCTTTAATTTCTGCTTTATCGGTTACGACCGCTCGGTTCCTCGAAACACAAAAAAGGTTGGACCCTTTTTTTCAAAATGGTGAAACCAATAAATATAATATAATATAATCGCAGGTCGACAAATTGCCCGGGCAAATCGTTTTGCCAGAAATAATAAATTGAGAAGCGTTTCATTTCATTTTTTTTTTTTTTTTTTGCTAAGCTTCGAAGACATAATTATTTGATTGAATGATGGACTACAACAACCGTTTCATTTATTGCAGATAAATTAGTTTAATTGAGAACGTCGGGATGTCGTGGCAAAGGCTCAGGCAGCTGAAAGAGAAGAAAACGAAAAAAAATTGCAATAGTTAGAAAAATTCGAGACGTAAAAATATAAAAGATGTGATTATTTTATCAACGGACGAGAGAGGGAGAACTTTTGCAACTCTCGGATCGTAAATCAACGACGAACGGAACTGTAGTGGCATTTTTCGCGGCACACCAGCGTAATAAAAATAACTATTGTGTTGCACGCGCCTCGTGCAAACCTATAGCCTTGTGAACACGTCGTGTGTCAGTTCGCCTTTCGATTGTCGCGGGCCTGGAAATTCAAGGTCGATTCCGCAATGATGCATCGCGTCTGTGAACAAGTTTCCTCACGATTATTCATGTTGGCTTCTGCAATTGATGATCGAATTCTTGAACCCTTTCAAATCACAGTTATACAGGTACCAAAACAAAAATCCAACACTACCCTTATTTGCAACAAAAAATGAATCAATTTTAGCCTATAAAAGATAATTTAGCAAAAAAAAAGTAAGTTAAAATAATGAACGAAAAAAAAAAGGCGCCGTTAGACTTTGCAGGTGATCGGGATTTACGGCGCAGTTATTTATTATTTTTTTAATTTGATTTTTTGTGTCGCAGTAATTCAGCCGTGGAAACACGCCGGTTTAGTCATTTCGAATGGAACAATTTTTGTTGGTTCGCTAAATGAACCGCGAACAAGTGGCCCAAAAAAAAGTCAATCGCAAGTTTTATAAAAAGTAAGAATTATTATCATTTGGAGAGAAAAAAAAATGAAAAAGTGACGTTTTTTTTTCGTTAGAGGAAAATTGTAACGCTGCGTGTGCACGCTCTGTAGCTTTTCGTCACGTGGTCAGATTCACCGAGTCGTGGAGAACTCGGGAAATGATTGTTATTACTGATATTGTCAACATACGACGCCGTCATCGTTGTCATAAATGATTCCGTGCGCTTGGCATTCGATCTCAGGATCGCCAACGTATCGTGGAGTGACAAGCATACTCCCGCGGCCTTGACAGTCGACCCAAACGTTCTCTTCCACTAGACAATTTTTTGCTATTCTTTTTTTTCCTACGATTTCATATTTCATCGATTCATTTTTCACTACGATCTTCATTTTTTTTTAACATACCCCTTCTATTGAATTTCAATTTTTTTTCTTCTCTCTTACAACTTTGTCGATTATTATTTTATTTTTTAGTTTTGTTTGAATTGAAAGAAGTGAAAGATGCGAGTTCTTTTGGAGTTTGCATGTCGCGCTTGAAGTTTATCTGAAAAGACCCTGGTAAAAAATGACTCATTTGCTATTCGGCTCGTAGGAGAAATTGTCATGCAAATAGATACTTGCCAGTTGGAAGTCCAACTCCAGCATGACAGAAGAATACCTACTTCTTCGAGAGTTTAAGTGACAAAAATTGTGCGCGAAAACAAATTTTACATCCTTCTGTGATAAAATTCAATCCTGAGATTGAAAACCAATCTTTCTTCATCGGGAGCAATTTTCAGCGTCTTAGATCATTCGTAGATTGCAAATTTCCGCTCAAGGATAAATAATAAATTGTCGTCTCTTGTTAATTGAAGTTCATTCTAGATTTAATCTTGCACTTTCTAATGGCCAACAAAAAGTGTGCAAGTTGGTGAATTAAAATCACAGCAAAAATGTTGCAAACAATGCAAAAAGTTATTTCACGTTATCAAATTTCAAGATCGGAACAAAAAAAGTTTCCATGGCCCGCTGTCCCTGTTCTTCTAAAATGGGCACCTCGCGAATTACCATTTTGTAACCTGTTATTTTGTTAATTGAAGTGTCAATCAGTGCCTTTTTCCTGCAGTCGATTTTATTTCCTGGCGAAAGTATAGAGAAATAGAAATAAAAAACGAAACATAAAAGCCGAAAACCGATCGATGAAGACCAAAAGGAAAAAAATTCGAAGACGACCTGAGGAAAGAACAATGGCCTTTTGTGGGCAAGTCAGAAGGCGGATTTTTTTGTGGTTGCCACGTGCAAATTTGAAAAAAAGCATCATTAGGGCCGTGAGGAGAGAGAAACGTACTATCTATTTTCGGGCGATCTCCAAGGCTCTCTGAATTGTGCCGATCCGGTTCCAGTTTCGTCTGCTCCCCTCCTGGCATCTCTTTTCTTTTTCTATCATCAAACGGGATAAATAATTTAGAAACCCAGAAGGCTCGGCCTCGAAACCGCACGGTCCGACTTGTTCCGCGTTCTCCGTTGCCCCTTCTACCGATGGAATGTCACGCCTCTCTTTTTGTTTCGCTACTTTTCTTACGGACAATTTTTTTTCTTTATACTTCACTTTGGTTTTTTTTTTACTTATTCCAAAGAAATGACATGAAGAAAGTTTCCAGTTCTAATTGAATCTTTCGTTACATTTTTTTGCAGGAAAGCAAAACAAAGATGGACCCGAAGAGAAGAAAGACGCCGACGGCGAGCTCTGGGGCAACGTCGAGGCCCAGGCAGCCTTCCTCGGGCCGAACCTGATTTGGGATAAATCGCCTTACGATGCCGACCTGAAGGTATTGAACCATGTATGTACACAAAGACCTGAGACGGTAAGCCCCACAACCGAAGAGTGAGCTGACCCCCATCCTTTCACGACTCGACTGACATGACTTCCTTGACTTAACCCGATTGTGGCATCGCTGATACCTTGATTTAAATATTGAAAACTAATAGAAAACAAACTCTATTAGTTCACAAACCGAGTTTTGCATCGGAATGTTTTCCATTACAATATACCAAGCCTCAATTCCAATATTCTTCTGAGGGCTAAACATCTGAATGGTTTTTGAGTTCATCTAACATGATTCGCAACTTCTAACATGTTAATTTTAAGTTTATAATTTAACAAGCATGAAGATCCATCTGCATGTTTTAGATTTAGTAATAAAGTTATTTAATTCATGAGCAAAAGTTTCTCGTAACGTTTATGTGATTCTTGATTGGACCGTTTAATTGCACCATTGGTGGTTTTTCAGTACGTTGATCTGGATGAGTTCCTATCTGAGAATGGAATACCGGTGCCCGGAATCGAAGGTGTACCCGGAAGTGGACAAGGCACGATGCAGGGTGGCCAATTACACAAGATCAACAACGGTGAGGCCCCGAGTCACCAAGGGCCAGCCGGACTACATCTCGAACCGGTGACGAAGCGCGAAAGATCGCCCTCGCCTAGCGAGTGCTGTTCACCGGACACCTTAAACCCTCCATCTCCGGCAGATTCCAGTAAGCTTTCTCAACTTGACTTCTCAGCTCAGAAAAAGGGACTACCCAAAAAAAGTCCTTCAAATAAAACTGCAAAACAAAGTCAAAAGATAAATGAACCCGGAAAAGGAATGTCGTTTTTTTTTGAACTATAATAATTTATAACAATTCTATTATTAAGTAATAACCATTACAGATAGCGAGTGATATCTGAAAAAAAAAACGTTTTATCATGACTTCATATGTGCACTTTTATTTGTATGCTACGATCAATTTTTTTTAACTACGATTATCTGTCAAGCAACACGAGGAAACAAACTTATCAACACCAAAGAATTGTTTATTCACGAAAACAAATTTTTTAACTATGATTTTATTGTACAACTTACACTTGGCACTGGTTGTCGGTAACTTGTAACCAATTGTGACACGGGTTTTGTATGTGTGATCGATGAGCACTTATATGCAGAACTACGGAAGATAATAATATTTTTGAGTCACAAGTTTACAACTATTTTGCACAATAATTATTCAAATTAGTTTTAATTAATCGTAACATTTATTGATTTTTCTTTTTTTTTTTTTTTTTGAAAATTTATCTTCCCCAGTTCTGCTGGCGTATATATATACAATTTGTATTTAACCCTTCAAGAAGATAACAAGCACCGGTTTACTGAAAAATTTTCAAACAGTTTCTCTATTCAACTTCTGTTCAACATTTGGTATTGGTAAATTGATTTTCTCAGGCGAGAATCCTGTCGTTGCTCTTAAAGTCCTCGTGTTAAAAAAAAAGAAAAAAAAAGTGATACCGATCATCATGATTTCGGCCTCGCCAAACCAGTCGCGACTTTGTCACTTTTTTCAATTGTCCTGGGAATTTTAATTTGTAAATGATCGGTGTTGTTGGAAAACGAGGATCATTCAAACCAAACGAAAACTAGCAGTGACAATTGTAAAAGACTAACGTAGCCGTTACGAATTCTCCTTACGCGCGACAGATTCCGAGGACTCGTCACGAATACAATATGGCTTGTCTCTTGTAGCGCTCTCGATGGCATCATCGGGGCGAGATTTCGATCCCCGGACTCGTGCCTTCTCGGACGAGGAACTCAAACCCCAGCCCATGATTAAGAAGTCACGAAAACAGGTGAGTCTAAATCCGACGTCTCATTGCAAACATTTTTTTTTTTTCATTCTTTTTTTTTACAAAACTTTAAACAATTTTTAAGTAATACTGTACTAACATTCGTATACGAAGAAATAAATAACAATCTTGTCAGAATTTTTTTTAACAATTTGTTTAACAAAAGCAATTGCAAAATTATTGAATGAAATAAAGAAAACGTAGATGTTAAAAGTAACAAAGTAACGTTTGGTGTGTATTACAGTATTACTGTTAGACGTCCTCTAACTAATCTAATAAGTTTTCTGTGTCGCAGTTCGTTCCGGATGACTTGAAGGATGACAAATACTGGGCACGTCGCAGAAAGAACAACATGGCAGCGAAACGTTCAAGGGACGCGCGACGTATGAAGGAGAACCAGATAGCACTTAGGGCTGGCTTCTTGGAGAAGGAGGTAAATTATCCATTTATGCCATCACGATCAATCGACTCTGCATTACTTAATTCGCTCTCGACTTTGTTTCCGTTTTATTAGATTACAGCACACTTACATTGTTTCACCACCATTCCATTCTCTCGTTCAATGTTAAATTTACAGAATTCGATGAGTATATTACAATTGCAACAACTCAGACCCAACATTTTAACCCGTTCAACATTGTCCAATCCACAAGATAGACAGCAATTTCAAATAACAAATTGTTCAATTCAAAATTGATGTCAATCCCTTGGAGGGTTAAACAGAAGGGTTAAAAAAGAGGGGATTGGAGAAGAGAAGTTAAATTGATTGAAATTAAAATTGTATGGTATGTTTTCAGAACATGGGTCTTCGTCAGGAGTTAGACCGGTTAAAGAACGAGAACATGCTCCTGCGCGATAAGCTGAGCAAATACACGGACGTCTAACCGGGCTGGGGCTGCGCTTACTCTTCGTCTGAGATCCGCAGCGGAGCACCGATGGTAGCATTGGGCGACGATCGCAACTGACAACGAAAACAGAGCATTAAAGGAAGCAATAGCAACGCCACCTATCGGCTCGCGAGTAGACGACGAAGAAAACAGCGCTCGCTCTAAGGACTAAGAAGAGTAACACAGAATTTGAGGGAATCTTGATTGAAACGGCCTCCGAAGATCTCCCGGACCCAGTTGAACCGAGGGGCATTCGGTGCCAGTTGCATCAGGCATCCCCCGCCCTCCCCCCCTCTAACCCTTCCTTAACCCTAATACACTTGTACATAGTTATATGTATAGTTAGATTTTACGAATATATGAAAATATGAATACAGATGGCACATATAACCATACGTATGGCCGCGGAGGCCCCGCGCCCAATTGGTCATACGCATGAGTATATGATTATTATATATAAACACATAATATGCTACAGATAGTATGGACATGTAGGCGTAACAAGAGGAGAGCATTTGGCGAACGCGGGTCGAGCATCGTTTCATTTTGTACCTTTTTCCATACGCGTTTCCTTTGTCTACGCGCAGTTTTTTACGATAAACCAGCTATCAAATCATACGTGTCTAATAACACTTTTTTTCATTCTAAAAGAATGAACAAAAGAAACAAGAAAATCATCGAGACCAGACACCAAGCACCGCCGAAATAAATATTGTCCACGTCTCCTCTCGTTCGCTGCGACGCGCGCGAACCAAAATGTAAAATCAGTCCCTCGGATTATTCTTATGTTATTAATTTTTTTTTTGTTTATTTTAATTATCTTTGTTTTCCACCAAAATACTAGGCCTCGGTGTCGTACAGCAGCGATTGCCAGGCGGGCTCGGAGACGCGATGTTTTCTGCGCACGGTCCTAGGTTCCTCCGACATCGGGGGAGGTTTAATTTTTAGTAGTGTATCCCACAGGTGGTGAAGGTAACACAAAAACACACACTCGAAACAACCAGTCACGCACTCACTTACACACACACCCACACATCAAACACAACTGTACAGACACACAAGTGATTCTAGTTGTTTTTACCGTAAGCTTAAGATCCCAGTTAGGGTTTTTAGTCTTAAGTGTGAGACGCGCGCGAGGCGCTCGATTGCGCGGAAAATGTCACGGGATTATTGAGCACATTCGGCGACCAATGCGAAAGTTCGTGCCCGGCCTTGTCTCTTTGAGTTTTTAGATGTTTATTCTGTTTCATGATCTAATTTTGTCCAAATACTCGCGTCGCATCCAGACCGCCGTTGTTCCATTCATTTGTTTGATTCTTCAACTATTATCGTTACTTACTATTATTGTTTTTAAACAACAAATTGTCATTATTTTTATTGCACCAGTTCTATTCTAATGTCTTTTCGTTCTCCTGTCTTTTTATACACCGAGAGCCAAGTGTTTTGGCGCTTCAAATTTTATTGAAAAAAAAAAAAAAAAATCAAGAAGATGAAAATGTTTCAAATTGTTTTCGAGATGTTTTTCTGTTGGTCTGTTGTGAAGAGAGAAATTTGTCATCATGTTGAATTGATCAGTGTCTTTTGCGTTGTGCAAATGTTCGTGGGAAAGGTATAGCGCCGCCGAGGCCAAAAAATGTATGGCACGATTGAAATTTTGTTTCGTGAAAATTTGGACGTATGCGTGGCTGCTCAAACTTTATTAGATACAAATTATTCATCAACGCGACAAAACGTCAGAAATTTTTGTGCAAAAGATATATTATTATATATGAAGAGGTCAGACGAAAAGATGTATAAAAATTGCTCCAAAACCAGGATACGAAATTGGTGAGGGGGAGGGAGAAAAATCACTTCGGTATTTGTTGCCTTTGCACAGTGGCCGGAAGATTATTGCTCTTTGTATATTGTTGAGCGACTTTTCACACGAGAACACACACAAAAACTTGATAGTAAACTCCACGAACTCACATTGCGTTCAGACAGCAACAACAAACATTTACAAGACAAACGTTCATCGTGTTATATGAATTGAAAAAGTAACAACAAAATGCAACACCACATGTTAAAAGATGTATTATTGTATATATTATTATATTTTTGTTAACTCATTGTTGAAAATTTAAAATATTATACGAATATAATTTTTATACTTGTGTTAACAACACGGCGAATCATCATGCGTTTCAGTGCTAAAACACCGTTGATTCATGGTACCTTTTTTTAAGTCATGATTTTATAATAATTTTAATGTTATAACGTTTGAGCATTGAGAGGAAATAATCAATTTGTTCTTATCGATTCCAGCGTACTGTGCACTGGTTAGTAGCAATTAATGAGTAGATTAAATTAGCTGACCGCTTTGCTTCAACTCTCTTCAGAATAATTATTATTTAAACGAATACAAGGAGTAAAATGGTTGTTTTTTTTTTTTTGATCTTTTTGTTTCGAGACGACAGAAATATTGGAATGACAAAAACGCAAAAACCGTTTGCACGAAAGAAAAATAAAAAAAAAAAACAAATAATAAAGAAGAAATTTCGACGATGCATATAGAACATCCGAAGAATAATTTTATTCAAGATACAGAACACCGTCACGACGCGTATCATCCGATCCATTAAGAAGAAACAAACTGCAATACTGTCACTGACAATGCGAATTATGTACGGCTATACCAACCACACAGAAAAAGAAACTACTGTATCACATTTCGAGAAATATATGTATTTGTTATTGTTTTAATTGAATCACGACTTTTTCATTCTTTCCCTAAATCAATCTGATTTTATTCCAACGTAAGATTGTTTATTCCAATCGCTTGAATGAAAAATGAATGATTGTAGTTGACGTTTAATTCAGTTAATGTAGTATTCAACAATGAATTTTGTTAAAGTGTGAGAACAAAATATTAATGTTTTTTTAAAGAGTTTGTTCAGATGACCAAATTATGAATCGTTTATTTTTTTTTTTTTTCATCAATGGTGTTGTTTTACTGATAAATATAATTTAAAAGAAATTTAATGTGTAATGTACATTCAAAAGTTCATTATTTATCATTTAAAACTTTAATTTTTTGTAATGTTGACAATTTTTGTTATAAATATATTTTATTTTAATACCTAATAATTTAACGTCTCAGTTTTAATTTTAACTGAATGACAGTATAATTCAAAGATATTAACTCGATTCAAGAATATGTTAGTCATACATATAAAGTTCGATTTATTTTTACGACTTTTGCAAAGTTCATAATTAGTATAAACATATTTTCTAATTCGACAACAAAAATATCGTTCGATCAAAACAGTATGAATGCTGACATAATCCACGGCAATAGACTCAAGATAAAAAAACATGTCTTACTTGCAATCTGAGCTATAATAGATAAACAAAAAAACGAAAATAAAAAAAAAAACAATTATTATTGAAATTAGAATTCCACAAGGAACGATCTGCGATTGCAAAACTTTACATAAGAGATTTTTTTTTCATTCATCTATTCAACAAATGGATGCAATTTTTGTCAAGATATGATTGAACTTAATTTTTTCAAAAGTCGCAATCGAGTGCTGTAACAATTAAACAAAATTTGAAACGTGTTTAAATCATGATTCGATACATATCTGTAAGTATTTATTAAACAAAAGAACTTGCGAATAGAACATATTTTCTCGCTTTTTTTAATCAATCATTTCATTATTCGATTATTATTTATTGTCTATTGATCGCATGTTTTGCTCATGGAGAATAAAACGTTGCTTTCATCAGTTACGTGCTTTGTTTCCCAACATTTTCTCGTATTCGGAAAATTTTATATCACGCGTATTAATTTATATTTGACTTTGTGTAAAAAAAAATTTCACTCATTTAAAATATTCAATGTTACTTTTTTTTCACTGCTTAAGCGTATTTCTTATCAACTAAATTAAATTAATTCACGTTGACTTCTTCGTTCGATCTAAACGTTAATTCAATCGAAAGTATTTGAAGCGATCGATGGATACATCTCAATTTCATAATCTCATCGTATGCACATGTCGTAATAATACAATGTGTGAAAGTCTCTATTGTAAAAAGTGTAAAGTCCAGTCAATGCACCTCAAGATAAATGCATTGTATGCCAACGGTGCAATAAGTTCGCATTATTAATAACTCACTACCAACAATCATTCATAACTCAACTGAATCCACTTCCTCAAACTACAAACTTATTATTTTTTAAATTTTCATTTCCACTGAAATCAAAGTCCACAACATTTTAACGTCATTGTTTTTTAAATGAAATGCAAATTTTTTAAATTACAGAGAAAAAAAAATCTTTAACGAGTAACAAACAGCAGCAACAATTTAAAAATGCAAATAACATTCATGAATCTTGTTCTTAACTGTTTTTTAACTAACCTTGCCCTTTTCCATCAAACTACTTGTTTTAAGCCAAACAATCATTTTTCCATGTCATTATCGTCCATTTGGGACTGTTAATACAACTTTGTAGGAAAACTGATTTTTGTTTACCTAAAAATGTAAAATTTGGTGGCAACTAAAACAAAAATATTCCCTTGGTAAGTTTCCAAAATTCATCATTGAGGTAAACCCTCTTCCCTTCTCATCATCTAGAAGAGAAGTCTAGGAGGTATAACTTGTGGGACACAAATTTAAAACATTTCCATAATTCATAGCCAATAAGACGACGGACGATTCGATGTCGATGCATATTTAAGATGATGATTTTGGGTTTCTTGGTCTGAACGCTCTCACACTGGAGAAAAAGTATAGGTATACTGACTTGGTAAAATGGTTTTAGTACACGTATACAGTTATCCAAGTGTATAAACTGCCGCGTGGACTATAGGTCCTCAGTCTGAAGACTACATCCGTCAGATCAACAGCTGTAAGATGTGCTTGAAAAGTATGTGATGACAGGCCAAGTATACGGAATTTTTTTGTACTAATCATCTCATTGTGAAACAATTGTTTCATTTTGTTTTCAACTTCTATTTTTAGTGCAACAAGGAGCTGGAAAAACTATGTGATAATAATAGACTTTTATTGCTGTGATAAAGGATAGAAAAACACGAAGAAACTGAGTGAATAGAAGATGACACCGAGAAAGGGAAGTGTAATTTTCGTGCTGATTGCCGGTGCAATTGGTGTGCTGATGATGCACCAATCGACACCTACTGTACCACCTTCGGTGCTCGAAGAAATTTGGTGGGGTCCTAATGACAAAAAACCAGATCAAAGTATAAGACCATTTAGAATAACTTTCTCAGAAGAGGTGAGTCAATGAGGCATAATGATATTGAATTGTTGATACCCATTACTAATTGTGTAGTGATTAGACAAAATTTGCGATCTTTTGAAATAGTAAAAGAATTACGATAATGTAATATCTTAAACAACATGTGTTAAGATCTAAGATGCTTGAAGATGAATCAAAGCGAATGTGAACTTTGAGATTGAGGTGAGATAATGATCTTTCTTTATTTATGAAGGTCGTTAAAGATTTGAAAAACCGCCTGGCTAACACGAGGGAACTGACATCGAATATGGAAAACACCGGACAGACGTATGGAGTGAGGAAAGAAATTGTTACCAAGTTCACTAAATATTGGCTCAACGAATACAACTTCACCGCTCGGGAAACATATTTAAATCAGTATCCACAGTTCGTTACCAATATACAAGGTAACGTCAAATAATTTCAACTTGAAGAAAGACAATCTTAATGGCAAAAAATGTTTTTAATAAATTAAATTTAGTGGACAAAATAAGTTTATTAAGTCCTTTAAATTGTTATTTTGATATACATTAAGTTAATGTGGTTGCTCGAATTTGAAAGTGTTCCAAATTTTATCTCAATGCTCAAAGTTCATCAACCTGCCGAAGGCACATTTTCTCTCCGGAACCTCATAATTAGATTCGGAGCTCCTTCTGGCGGCCCTTTCCTTGTCCTTACAACAAGAATGTTTAAATTCGTTACCAACCAAATGGTGACCTTTGAACAAAAGAAACGAAAACTAACTGTTAGTAAGAAATTAATAGTTTGTGGAACCCAACAAAACATTAAGCGCAGCTCCTTCAAGCCATAAACTAGATGCATTTATGACTTAAAGTTTTTTTTTTAAAAGAAGAATAAAATGTTAATTTGTTTTCAGGTTTGGACATACATTTCATCCACGTGAAGCCTAAAAATGCAAAAGGGAAAAAAGTGGTGCCACTTTTGATTCTGCACGGTTGGCCTGGATCAGTTGTAGAATTTTATAAAGTAATACCAATGTTGACGACACCTCGCGAGGAAAATGATTTCGTTTTTGAAGTCATTGTGCCATCGTTGCCAGGTTTTGGATTCTCAGACGGGGCTGTGAGACCTGGTCTAGGTTACATTCAGATGGGAGTCGTCATGAAAAATCTCATGTTGAGATTGGGCCATAACAAATTTTATATTCAGGGAGGAGATTGGGGCTCTTTTATAATCACTGCAATGTCTGCTATGTATCCGAACCAGTGAGTTCTTATTCAATTCAGAAATCGAATTAACAATTGATATTTTTATTACACTGACAAAATATAACAAATTGAAAATGAATATTAAAAAATGATCAATTAAATCAATTACCATTGAAAGGTTAATAAAATAAACTCTTTTTTTACAGCGTACTGGGAATGCATTCGAATATGTGCTACGTATACAGTCCAACGGCAATTCTGAAAACGATTTTGTACAGTATTTATCAATCGCTTATAGTCTCACCAGAGAATTATCATTTAATGTATCCTGTTCATAATCGTGTTATGAAGTTCTTGCAATTCAGCGGATATTTGCACTTGCAAGCTACAAAACCGGATACTATCGGTACGAATTTAGATATCCAATTCAGATTAAAATATTCGATAAGCTTCCATATAAGTATCTCGCCTTACTTGAAATTAATTTAACTCTATCGTTAATCTTAAAAATGTTTTTGTTCACTTGTTGGTCCTTCAATATCTAGAATCACAATTATTATTATTTTTTGTAATCGTTAAGATCGACATTTTAATTATCAATTTTTTTTCAACAGGTGTTGCAATGTCTGATTCGCCGGCAGCGCTAATAGCTTATGTGATGGAAAAATTTTCGGACGCTATGAATATCAATTTAACCCTTGGCAAAGAATTTGATTTCATTGAGAAAATTTCCATGGATTCGTTGATAGATAATCTTATGACATATTGGGTGCCAAATAGTATGACAACTGCCATGAGGATATATTCTGAGTCAATCACTAAAGAAAATCTTTTCAGTCATAGAATGGAATCGTACGTATCCAAATGTCAAGGCAAATTTTGAGACAAATAAAACTGTATCTACAATGAAGAAAACATCAAAACATTTTTTCACTTAATTGCTTATAAAAATATGTTTTTTGCTTCCTTCAGTATATTTTGTTAAAAAGAATGATTTTATTTTATTTTACCATTCTTTTTTTAGTTTAAATTTGTTGAGAGATATAAAGTTGATTGTGATTTAACATACTGTTTGTTTTCTAGGATTCCTATTAATGTACCTAGTGCCTGCTCACAATTCCAGAAGGAAATAGTCTACTGTCCCGAAACGATTTTGAAAGATCGTTTCATAAACTTAGTCCACGTTAATAAATTAGACAAAGGTGGTCACTTCGCAGCGTACGAAGAGCCAGAATTGTTCGTTTCTGAAATCTGGACATCCATCAACAAAATGGAAAAACTGAATGAACAGTGAGAAAGTGTTCTTTCGAATTAATTTTAATACGTTGATTATAAGTTTGTACAGAATAATATAGTTCCACGTTGCTCAATGTAATTTTGAAAATTAAACTAATAGAAACATTTCGATTCTTGATTTTTATGATTATGGTCAGATCCATTGCGCAGATATATTTTATTCCTTCATGTTCATCCGTTTGTCATTTCTTCATATTCAAAACTAATCCTATTATCGAATTTTAGTTTGTTTGAACAACCACTGAAGTCTTAACATAAATTACATAATTCGAACCCAAAGCTCTGTAACCTGTGAGTTATGAATTATTAATTTCAGTTTTTGTGACATAACTGAATTCAAAATAAGTTGCTTTAAACGTCGCTGTTAAAGTCAAACTTTGTAGATCTAACAAACATCAGAATTATTTCTTTTTCAGATCAGTTTTTGTCTAAAAACTTATAAACTAACATCTGATAAACATTAACTCTAATGTTAATCATTTGTTATTACACATTTCCTAAATGTCACTTTTTAAAATCATATTCTTTATAAGAAAAATAATATATTTATTTAATATATTGATGAAAAAAAAACCAAAGATGTGCTATAGTAATGCAAAGTTTTGTTTTGCACTGCAAAACAAAAATCTAAACATAATTTCATCTGTGTAGGAACAATAATAGTAAACACACCTACGGAAAATCACGAAACGCACTTACAAAACAACAGTCATTAACGTTAATTACATCAGCAGATATCGCATATGATATCATTTGAATCAGTTTTTACTAGCATTGAATAGATGTTTGCTCCATGATTTATAATTTCTAAAATTACTTCTTTGATCTGAAAAAGCGTAATACAAGTTTTTAAATCAATTTTAAAATGTTATCAAACATCGACTGATACTTTTAAAATGAATAAATGAAGTTGTTTTTCAGTTCAACTTTCCAAATGTTAAACCCTTTTTTTTGTAATAAAATAAAAATCCTTAAACTGTATTCAGTGAAATTTCACTTTAATTGTATCACGATGTTTTTTAATTGATTTTTTAGTTGTCATAAAAAAATTTGAATACAAAAATAGTACGTTTGTGACTGCGGTTAAGTAAGATACGAGAGTCGGACGGCAGTGAAACTGAGAATGTGAGACTTCGAATCGGTTAGTACATCTCGAACTCTTGCCGGGTGAACTACTCAATTTGAAAATGTTAAAGGCACTTATTCTGGTCGCTCTTCTAGCAATTGGAGCTATCTATTTGTTAAAGTAAGTTACCAGCTTGTTTTTTTCTAATACCCTTACAAATAAAATCGAATTTCTAAAAATGTATTTTTTATTTCTACAATTTTAAAACTTGTTTCATGCATTATTCTGCAATATAGTTCACGTTCTGAGAGAACTTTTGAAAATTATTATCTAAAGAGATACTAAATTTGTTTTTAACTCATATTTAATTAGAAATATGAAAAAAAAACAATAAACAAATAGTTATAACTTTAATATCATGTTGAATCATTGATGATCAAACTTTTGAGTAAAAACAAATGATTGTAACATTAATTTTCTTTTTTTAAATGAAAACATTTTTACTTTAAAAAAATAGCACTGAATTTCTTTCATTCGCAGAGACCCTGAAGCACCGATCCCGAAAGTGAGCAACAAGTACTGGGGCAATTTGAATGAAAAGAACGAAGACAAACGAATAAGATCCTTTGAAATCAATGTACCGCAAGAGGTATGATGAAAGTTGAATTTTGACTAAAAATTTATGAAATAATGAAAAATTAAAAATGACTAATTATTAAAACTTAATATTTTTCTTTAAAACTAATTATTTTACAAAAAATCATTGCAACACCAACAATAATCAATAGATATATGTTCAAAAATAGTGTAATCAAACTATATATAAAAAATTTTGATTAACTTATTTTTAAGATAGAGAGAGAAAGATAAAATTGATTGCAATCGGTAAATTTCTAATCCAACGCAATTCTCACAATCTAAAATATTTTGAATTTTAGATAAAAAAAAAGAGTTCTAGAGAAAAATAATACTTACCTTTTTTACAGTCAGAATAAGCAATTCTCCATTTGTTGAAAAATTGTTCATCATTTATCACATATTCATGCAAACTTCAACCAGTTTTTCTTTTTTTTTTATTTGCTTGGCTATTAATAATTGACACTTAATAAAGTACTGTTACTTCCACTACGATTATACATACACACGCGTTCACTTGCACATTGTTACTTTTAATTCACATTGTGAAAACTTGACAAAGTACCCTTATCACACTCGACCGACTTTTGAAAACAAAGAATTCTTTGACTTGTCATAAAAATAAGTCTAAAGTTTGTTATAATTGTAGGTCATAGATGATTTGAATGCCCGATTGGATCGTACGAGAAATTTTGCGAAACCATTGGAAGGTGCCGCCTGGACCTATGGCATTTCTACTGATTACTTAAAAACTATCCTCAAGTATTGGAGAAACGATTATAAGTGGTCCAAACGACAAGCATTGCTCAACAAATATCCGCATTTCAAAACTGATATTTCAGGTAAGCGGTATTCGTTGTCAGATAAAAATTTCGAGTTGAGTTGTAACATTATAAATACAATCATAATTCTTCTTTAATAGGACTCACCATTCATTTCCAACACATCAAGCCAACGCTGCCAAAAGACCGAAATCTAAAAGTGATTCCAATGTTGATTGTGCACGGCTGGCCAGGATCGATCGTTGAATTTCAAAAAATAATCCCTCTTCTAACCACCCCAAGACCAGAAGTGGATTATGTATTCGAAGTCATTGCGCCATCTCTCCCAGGCTACGGTTTCTCCGATGCTGCAGTTCGTCCAGGATTGCAAATTTCAGAGGTGACCGTCTGGAACAATCTTAATTATTAACAAAAAAATGCTTAACGTTATTTAAACTGATATAAAATGTACTTGACTTGAACTCAAGAAAATCAGCACGTGGTTATAAGATACCGATCAAGCTGTACTGATAATCGATATTATATTCGATGATACGATTAGAATATCAAAGATGAATTATGATATGATCAATAAGTTAAGTATACGCACTTGAAATTCTTTGTCTGTAAATATTATCGCTTATTACCATCACTTGTTTCAGATCGCTGCGATTTTCAAAACTTTGATGAATCGTCTAGGCCATGAAAAGTTCTACACCCAGGGAGGAGATTGGGGCGCAGCTATCACAAGCAATTTGGCTGCAATGTATCCTGAAAAGTTGGTTCAATCTTATATACTTACTTTGTATATCCTCGTAATCTTATGAATTGAAATTAATTTACCATTTTCAGTGTCTTGGGAGCTCATTTAAATATGTGCATGGTGTTAGGAAACAGAAACATGTTCTGGGAAATCTTAGGATCTTACTTCCCTTTCCTGGTGGTTAGCGAAGAACACAAATCAAAAATGTACCCCTTGAGTCATCATTGGGCTAAACTCATCGAGGAAACTGGTTATATGCACATTCAAGCAACCAAGCCTGACACGATAGGTAAATTTTCTCGTCACAAATCCTGTAGAACAAAAAAAAAGTAGCATCACGTGAGACGTTTTTATTTTTATGCACACATAATTGCACGTTCTGTTAGTATTCCAAAAGCAAACACTTGCGCCGGTGATGTTAACTTTGACGCATCCTGTTGTAAAGAGTTAAAAAAAACGGAACATTTTATTTGGAAAGGTGCTGCTCTTTCGGACTCTCCATCGGCTCTAGCGGCCTACTTACTTGAGAAATTCAGCACTTGGACCAACCCGGAATACAAGTTCCGCGACGACGGAGGTCTTCTTGAGAAATTCACAATGGACGAACTCCTCGACAATGTGATGATATATTGGGTTACAAATTCGATAACGTCGAGCCAGCGCCTTTATGCCGAGTGTTTCACCAAAAATTTCATGGCAATTTTCAGGTACTTGATTTCATATATCAAATTTATATATATTTTGCCTACTTTTTTTTCGCAGCTCTTTAATCATTCGCCAATATAACTTTCTTTTTTTATCTGCATCCGCAATTAGGGTGCAAGTGAAAGTACCGACCGCATGTGCAGTCTTCCCAAATGAATTGGCATATCAGCCGGAGTCCTTCGTCACTGATAAATACAAAAATATCATCCAATTCAACCACATGGCCAGGGGCGGCCACTTTGCTGCTTTCGAGGAACCGCAACTACTCGCCGATGATTTCTTCCAATTTGTCGGCAAACGACAGGCGATGCTCAAAACTGAAATGAAAAAAGAACTCTGATTAATTGATTGATTATTTTTCATTTTACTGATTAACTTAAATTCGAATTTCACATTTTCAATTTTTGATTCAAAGTTTCATTTCAATTAATAGTATTTATTGAAAGTGAAATTTTTGGAAAAAGTTATGTATAATTATGTCAAGAGGTTTTGTTCAATTTATTGTTAAATATTTTTTTTGTGTTCTTGGTGGAAAATGCTTAGAAAAACGTGATGTATGTGATTTTTTAATAATTTAGATGCAAGCTAAGAATAGCGATATAAAATGATTCGTCATCCGTCAATTGTATGATGGAGCTGAGATGTGACGTTTAACATTGAACTTTGTTATAGTTATGACAATGTTATTCGACGACAAATAGGGTAATTATTTTTTATCCCTTTCAACTTGTTTGTTAATGTTACTTTTATATCTGTATTCGAAACTGTTTTTCTTTCACGATGAATATAAATAAATTTGTACAAAAGTATTAATTGATTGTCACTATATTGGATGTTGAAATTAATGAAATTCTTTTTACTCTTTCTCATTATGAACAGTCTTAAAAGATAGAATTATGAAGAAATCTATAACTGCGTGGTTCTACGTAGTCTTTGTTAGAAAGTTATTATTATATTAAATAGCGATAACGTAAATAAGCTCTCAGTAAACTTAAAAATAGTAAAATTAAGTCATTTATAGACGAATTGTCTTGCATTATCAATTAAAACAATTCTAGCAATAAATTTATTTTTATGGCTCAATATGACTTTAGCTTAAGAAAGTAATAAGAATTCTAATAATAACTACCAAAGTAATTAATAATGGAATTACAAGAATTTGTTTTCTCAATGCAAAGATTTCAATCAATCACCGTGTAACAATGTTAAAACGAAAAATAACACTTGCATTCATCATTGAAAAACTTTACATCACTGTTATTTTTTTTATTCTTGCCAATACTTTCAGTAAAATATACTTCGCTTTTATTTCCCAATAAAGCCGAAATTAATTATTTTTCAAATATAATTTTATTATCAACTTTTTATATCGAAAAACAATTTTCAGTTTCCAGACTAAAACTTTACTAAGACTTCTTCAAACTTCTAATAATTCACTTTAACTTTTAAAAATATAAAAACGATTGAGCATCTGAAATTCGAGTGTTTAACTTAAAAATTGGCATATACAGAAATAAAATATCTCAAATCATGAATGGTGAAACGTTTAAACATTTTTTAATGTTGCAAATAGAACCTCAGAATATTGTTAGAAAACAAATGCCGATATTTCTAAAAAAAAAAAAAAAAAAAACAAATTAATAAAAGAATCTTTAAAAGTTTTATCGGGCGATCAAAAATTTAGCAAAAGAAATTGCAAACGTTTACAACTAACTTTTAATTGAAAAGTGCTCCTTTGAGGATTCTTGCTAGAGCCGACATAAATATGATCTTTTCAGCATCTTTCAACGTTTGTATAAATTACCCCTAACAACGCGACTCATAAAAAATGATTCAATGTCTAAGCAGGGTTCTAATCATGCGAAGCCAAACGGTGAATGAAAATAGTCCTGAAAGAGAAAGGAAGAAGGCGCGCAGGCAAAAGCGCGCGATGTTTCGTGGGAGAAGCCATCCGGCGAGTGCTCCGAAAGACCTCGACACTCAGTCGAACATTGACCGCCGTACCGACGAGACAGATTTTTACTAGCGCATCATCAAGACCGGTTTGCGCGCTAAACTTTTGACATTCTACAATCGTGATTTTAGTTGCACCTAAAGGACAAGGATCTTTTAGAAGCAGATCTGCAAAAGCCGTCGCTTTTCCAGTGACACAATTATTTAGAGAAAAAACGCGTACTTGTGAGAAGAAAGTTTCATGCATGTGCAGTCCGATTGTGCCGGTGAAACTGCGATTAATCGCTGACAATTTCTTGATATTATGTTGACGGATACGCTTGGTCGGTAAGAAAGATGAAGGACTGCACGCTGGTTACGGTCGCCGATGTTTACATGGATGAGATTCCCAGCACGTCCGATGGGTAAGGCTTTTATATTTATTTCTTCACCACGAAGGCGACCTGAAAAATGTTAAGTTCATTTTTAAACACATTTTGTCTTTAAGTTTTTTTTTTTATTTTAACTAAGACAATCGATTGCAAAATCGTATTAACAATTTCTACGTTTGACGAAATCAAACCCCTTGGGAATTTGCCAATCTTTTCATTTATCCCTTGCATCCTAATTTAAGAAAACATAGTGTCTGTACATGAACAAAAACTTGGTTTATTTTGGTCCCCTTTTTCCTCAAATGTATTTTTAAGTTTGATGAGAAAAGGAAAAAACGTATCTGTTCACTTCAAAGTACAAAAGACCCGAATTTATATCAAATTTTAAACTTGAAACTGAGGCCATACAGATATTTCAAACATATTATCGGATACCTCTTTTTTAATTAAATTTTGATTGTAATTTGAGTGTGGAGTTTTATGTGAACAAGCAGTCCCAGAAACATAATTCAATTGCATGCATCTCAGTGTAGATAAGATAAAATTTCGGATCACTGAATGTAATTTTGTAACATATATGAAGCTCAATTTTCTATTCTGTAATTATACAATTTTATAAAACAAACAATTTGATTCAAAAAGTTTGATAACAAAAATTAAGTCGGCCTCATGCAACTCGCTTTATAAACTGGAATGCGGGGTCGTTTTATTTACATCGAGAGGAACCGAGGCAAAGTGCAACTAGTTAATATCACACATGATCAAAGATTGCAGTCTGGTTATAAAGTCGCTGCGGCGTGCGCGAATTATAAGCCTGGTCAAGCCGCCAATCTGTCAGGGCCCTATGAGAATTCTACGTAAAAGGTGGTCCGGGTAACCTGATCATCTTCAGCGTGGAGCACAAAAAAGTGATACTTCCGTTCATGAAGGTCCCTCTTTTCAATGTCATACTTAATTTCAAATGCACGCTTAACCCTTAGCTTTCACGTATACTTGACCGGTATACTTGATGTCAAGTTTGTTGAAACGTCCATAATGACAACTGCGAAATATTTCTCTAAATAATCAGTAACAAACTGAAAAAAAAATTACAAACAATTTCAACTTATTTATAGCGTACCAACAAATCATATTGTATAACACAAGATAACTTAAATAGTATACGTGTTTATGCAACATTTTTTTCTTTTTTTTTTACGTCAAATTTTGCAGCTTAAAAACGTGACTTTAATTTACATTCATCTTCGAAGCAGAGAAAAAACGATATAATACCTATAATAATATTCCGCACGCAACATAGTCATCACATTTTTTTTTTTTTGACGAAGGGATTGAAAATGTTGACTTAATGTTTGCAAAACTTATACAAACTTATCCTTTTTCGATCGTTTAATTAGCTGCTAACAGTATATAAGGAAAGACGAGATGAAGCAATTGGCTGAGAGCTGCATGGTACAAAAATAATGGGAATGCACGTGATCAAGTCAAAAGCGTGTACGTCATCTCCTAGTGAATATCATTAAAATTATAATGGTGTTTCGAATTCGAAGTCAAGGATCGCGCGTGGGTCTATCGCGAACTGACTGGGCGGCCTTGACCTTGGTCGAATGCAACTATTCTGCATCCCTGCGCCTTGACACCGGTTGACTCTTGTCCTAAAGTGAATCTCTGTATAAAATTTTAAGGCTGTTCTAGCGAAACAGACAAAAAAATGAATTTTTTAAACTGACAATTAATTTTAAACATTTAAATTGTATGACCTATATTTTTTTCAAAATCCTTCAGTTTCAATTTCGAATCAGTCTATTTTCTAATTAAACTTAATTACAAAATGACTAAAATACCATTTGATATAATGTATCATGAAAATGGATGAAAAACTGATTCAACACCAAACAATTCAATATCCTTTTTGCTCCTATTTCAATTGCATCTTTATTAATCTCGTGTATAGTGGATCGTAAACCAGGCGAGGTTAGTACCTGGCAGCCAGACGCGCTTCATTACCATTTAATCTAAACGTTATCATTACACCGATGATGTTACGCGTTTAAATCGCGAGTGTGCTTGTGCATGCACACAAGTTCTAACGCATGATGTAATTCCGCTCGCAGAGCCAGAGAGCCCAGGTCTGGATTACTGAAATTTTAAACCCCAGGCAAAGCGCGTTGTTTCACAAGCGTGCAATATCTGTGCAGAGACCAAGGTTCAAGCTTTTATTGTTTACAAAGGTTTGATGTCGCAAGGCTCGCTTTGAATCAATTGTAGTTATAATCGCCTTGAATTATCCAACTGCGTGTCGCTCCATTCCACATGTCTTGTCACAACTATTCTCTCTGAACGATTCCCTGGAACAAATATTTTTGAACATCATTGAAGTCACCATACTTAGATCAAAAACAATGTTTTCTGTTTCATTTAATTTCTTATTGTTTTGCTAATGGATTGTACTCACGAAAGGTCGCCGGTTATCGCTGTTTGGATGCTGTAAATCATTGTTCAATACCGTCATCTTTTATTCGGAACACAAACAATTTCTTGTTGATAGACGGAAAATAAAACGCGATTATTCCATGTAGAGAGCTGATGTCACGACTTGGCGTCAGTGTCCATGAGATTTCGTTAAATACGTTCATCGCCAGTGGTTCTTAGATCTCGATCAAGAATAGATCCTTCATTTACGTTTGCTTAACGCGATTGTTTGTATGTTAACCGCGGGGCATTCGAATATAAGTGGTATTCCGCGGTATATGAAACGGTGCAAATTAATTAGCCACTACGTCACTTGCATAGTGACACAGTAAGTCTGAATGTCGAGGAATAATCGGATGAAAAACTTGTTGCGTCCTCGATTAATCAAACAAATCAAACCTGAATAAGCACTCTCAAAGTATGTTCCAGTTTTTCATTGCAGTTATTATATTAAAATTGCAAATTCAATTGTAAAATAGAGGAGGGTGAAATAACTAGAAAAAAAATAGATTGCAAAATAATGGAAACAATTTTTTTTGGTATTTGACAAACAATAGATTTATGAATTAGAAGATCAAGTTATTTTTGATAAGTTGAGAAATAAAATAGAAAAAGTTTTGGAATTGAAATTGTGGTTGTTTTTGATATGCTTGATTAGAATTGATGTATGAAGGGAGGGAGAATTGTGGCCGCAATATCAGTTCGACTGTGTCGAAACCATGGGCATTGATCAAATTCGCTCGAATCATACATCTCAAAACCACGCAGTGTACTAAGTTGTGTCAAGTGGTGCGTGATAAGCATAAATAATATTTCCGGATTCGTTTGACGTGTTTCTCACTCGGCTAAATGTACGGCTGAATCTAAAATAACGCAGATTCAATGATAACAAGTGCATTCCGCAAAGCACTTGGGATGAATAAACAATAATTATTCATTTATGACACCCATTCTGAACGGGAGAATAAATTTAAATTCAAATGACAGTATTTTTATTCTCAATTTATCATATCAAACTCAAATGATTGATTGAAATTTAATGAACGAAAATTTTCTTCTGAATAGAATAATTAATTGCACTTCAAATTTTTCCATTTTTGCTGTTTGAGAATCCAATATTTCAAACAAGACATTTGAAGCAGGTAACTGTCAATTTTGTTGTTTGCAAATGCAAAAAAAAAATTACTTCCATGTGGTACGAGCATTTTTCCTGCAACCTATAGACAAGAATGATCGAATTCTGAAACAAATACTTTTTAGTTAAAGAGTTCTAAAAAAGCTGGAACATGTTTTCGCAATTTCGATCGCAATCGTTCGGCAGACGGAAAAATTTTGGGAGGCCGCGAAAGGAATCTAACACCAAGAAGCATCACATAAGAGATTGGGTGAAATCGAAAGAAAATAAACAGAAAAAACATAATAATTGGCAACCTCCCATTGCTTTAGGAGGGTAAGTTAAAACCAAACGAAAATAATTTGTTTTTTCGTTGCGTATAAAAGTGTATGAATTGTTATTACACGCAAATGAAATTTGAGTTAGTACTCTAATTAAAGTTAACACTTTCAATTGCATATTAGCACCAAGTTTATTGAATTTATAACTTTTTTTGACTTGTAATTTGTAAAATTGAATGATTTTTTTATCGATGATGATGAAAAAAATCTTTAAATAAATAATTGTTAAGCGTTAATAAAATGAAAAAAAATAACATGACATCCTTGACTTAGTGACAATCTGACAATGATTAATTATCTAAAAACAATATGCCTTACGGATTAAAATGATAAAATTAACCTTGCCTTAAAACCGACAATTGTTATAATAAATATCCTTTTTCAATTTTGGAATTGTTTGTGAATATTGTCGAAAATAATATTTTCATGGGATTCTTATTGTTCAGAGAACCTTATAATCCCTTAACTAAATTTCGCTTTTAGTCATGAATGAATTAATTAATTTAATTTTATGTTATCAATTTTGATGATATGAAACATTTATTTAAAAATATATGAAATTTATATTTAGTTGTCTATAAAATTCATAGCAGGGTTAGTAACTTGATACTCAAAATATTGAATTGTTTAGCATCAGGTATCATATTACGCCGTTACAATTGATAGATGCAAATCCTTACCTAGCATTTACTCAGGTGAAAAACAATGCGTGTTCTCGAAGCCTGACAAAAGCGCCGACCATGGTTTCCACGAAAAGTCATAAAAATGGGCGCGAGATTACGGCCTTGGTATTCTGAAGAAATTTCACCGCTTTGAAACCACGACCTTTTGGCGACCCTGGGATTCAGCTTGTTTTGCCCTTCGTTGCATTTGAATCTTGCTTATTCTGGTCCTGCTGTCCTGCAGTTAAGATTTTCTTCTGCAATGGACAAATTTGAACCTATATTGATTAACCTCAATTATCTATTTTGCAAACAAACTTAATTTCAAAATACATTTTTTTATTTTCAACATTATTTTTTCAGTTTATTATTTTTAATTCCAAAAAAAACTTCAATTGACCGCCAATGTTTACTTATTTTGTTCAAAAGTTTTAACATTTTATTTACATTTCATTTTGTTTATTTTCAAAAATTACCTTAACAGATGATTTTGAGTAAAACTTCAGTTTCGACTTTTAACCTTGCAAAACATTTTTGTTTATTCTGTAATCAAATGCTCGTCAAAACGTCAACGCTTGACCTTCGATTTTTTAAACAAATCCTTAGCAACATATAAAATTGTTGGTTAATTTGTAAAACCATTAGAATTATATTTTCGTAAACAAGCCAGAGGTCGCAGAAATACTGCTTCGATTGTTGTGCCGAAAGGTCGGACAAGTGAAAATAAAAACAAAGGTAGAAAAACGAATATCAAAAGAAAGAAAACAAACGCCGAACCTGAAAAACAATAGTGTTGCACGCAAGCATCCTATGGAGACTTGGAAGAGCATCGAAAGTATCTTGAGCTAAGAGGTCCGTCGAAGAGAACAGAGCGGAAATAAAAGAAAAAGAGGCGTGTGCGCGCGTTCTCGCTCGCGCACACTCGTGCTCTCCCGTTGACGCGAGATGCGCGTCCTCCACAGTCCAGTGCAACCTCTCAAACACTGCGCGATTTTTCGGAGGTGAAGCGCGCGCAAAAAGTTGACGACCTGGCTTTTCCGCGTCCAATCGCAAGACAACATGCGACTCATCAGCTACATCTTTCCGCAGCGCCGGGTTTACACGTGAGTCAACGACCGTTTGTCGTTTTGTCAAATTACGCGCGCGCGCAACCATAGTTTATGCGGCGTCTCTTTGGGTCCAAGGGAACTAATCGAGAATGGCGCTTGTACCAAACGCTACTGTCACTTTTATAACAAAATATCAAGCTCAAATTTCAATTGGTTTCACCTTCTATTCTTACCTCCTTATGTTATGTTTTAATGTTTCTATTTTTTTTATTTATCTGCCAAATGTTCAAGGTCAAATTAAAAAGCAAAAATGTCCAAGGTCAAAAGAACTTTATTGAACTTTCTTTGTTGTTTTTATTGTATTTTTGATTTCGCGTTTCAATTAATTAATTAATAAAAATATTTTTTAATTTCAAATTGGATTTTCTAAACAAAGTTTTTGTCATCCGTTTTTTTTTTTTTTTTTTTTTTTTTTTTTCATACAAAAAACATTATTTTTCAAATTTTTTGTATATAAGTATTTTTCACATCTGTTATCAAATTTGTTAAGAAAATATTCCTTACTTTTTTGAAAAATATTTGTTCAAAAACATCCGATGTTCCAAAGAAGCGCTTATACCTATGATTGTATACACACAAAGAAATTCTCTTATCCCCTCTGGTTATGTTCGTGAATTGGGGGATACGTATTTCTTTCACTTTTGCTTATATTTGATCTCCCCCTTCACAACAATCGTTCCTGTTGAATTAGCCTCGCGACTTTGATGCGACAATAAATCCCGGGTCTTGTATACAATCCAAAACTTTTTATACCATTCAATGAAATTGTGGCTTTATGCAATATTTAGGAGACGATTTCTTGCATCTTGCGTTTGCCTGATTATCAAAATACATTTAGGATTTTTGGATTTAATAATAACTGACATATAAATAGAATTTATTTTTTTTTATATTTAAAGGGATAAAAAAATTATGAAAATTATCAACACAGAGGTTGACCTTGAATTCAGACAGTCTCAATGACATTTCAAACGTGCAATTTCCAAAAGATAAGATTAACGGTATTTTTATATGATCAAATACAATATTTTGTACACATGCTTTGTAATATAAAAATCGTCGCCTCAGACGAAATGTTTTATAGAACAAAGTTAGTTACGATGATATGATTATGACAAGGCTGTAACCGACCGATTGTTTTTTTCAGAACGAAATAAACGTTTTGCAATTAAATTCATTTGGGTATCTAGAACGATATTCAATGAGCAACAAATATTCAAATGACCAATTTAGTCCTCATAGACACAACCATCACACGAAACGTGTCTATGAAAATTGTAAACAAACTTTAAATATAAATCTATTATAATAAATAAATTTATATCGGTTTGCGTTCTTCTATATTATTCATATATTTCATTTTCTCGCTTCTCCTTTTAATTTAAATAATAAAATTTAACATTTTTTGAACAAGAAAAACTGAAAAAAAGTCGTAGACGAAATTTTTCGTCTAAGACTGAAGTTCCCTACTTTATCTTTGCCCCTTGACAAGTTATGGATCAATAAATCGTAAACATTATTTGAATCTATTAAAAAATGTGTCATTCGGTTTTTTTTCTACTGCTCAAATTGAAATACTGAGATGAATTGAAAGACATCTAATATTTTTTAATTTACCTTGGATTGACTTTCAAAAGATCTACATTATGGACTTATGATAATCACACTCTTACCCCTTTCTAAACTCTACCCGAATGTCATTCGATAATTAATATCAGATTTAAATAAAACAAAAATGACAAGACTTTTACTTTGCATTATTTTTGTATCAAAGTTGCAATAAGGGTAGATTAAACGAATCAATTATTTTAATTCCAAATTGAATTGGAAAGAAAAAGAAAAGATTCGGGATTGGAATACACGAAATATCTCGCCCACGGTATCTCAATATAAACGAGATAAGAGGAATAATATAAGAAGGCATAAAAGAAAGCGTACCTGGCCGAAAAATGTTGGGCCTGCAACATTGTAAAATTTATAATTAGTAAGGTGTCCTCCTGTTGCGCAAGCGCAGACTCGACCTCTTGGAATTCTTCTCTCCACGTGAAAAGCATTATAGTTGGGAATGGGGAATCGCCGAATCGTCAGTTCAACGGCGACCGCGCGCGACTCACCATGCAGTCACTTTTGAGTGAAACATGAGCCGAACAAGTCAACCTCGTCCACCCGCATCCACGTCTATCGAACCTGTAAACGTAACTGTAACCTTATTTTGACATCTGCCGGCTTGACACAAATTTCAATCTTTAATTTCAACAACAATTCAATAATCAGTTCTTTGAAACAACAAAAATCAAATTCGTTCGTTTGTTGTTTGAAATGCAATTAAAGCTGAAATTTGAAATGAGTGAAGACAAAAAGTGGTTTTTGAATGAAAATGTTCATAACAAAACGAAAGTTATTGGAGCGACACGACCTGAGTGGCGTCATGTTTTGATATTTTTCTTTTTTTTTTCTTCTTCTTTCGGAGCATAAACGTACGCGAATAGAAAGGTGATTCTTCGCGCGTATCCACGCATAAATCAGTAGCGTGACTCCCAGCCAGAGTATTGTGAGAACATGAAGTGCATTTGCCTTAGTTTGGTGATTCTTTTCCTTTTCTTTTGTTTTACGTTCTCAAACAGCTTTTGACATTTATTTCGTGTCTTCATCGAGAGGTCAAATGTTGCTCCGAAAATACACAAAAAAAACTATTCAAGTATGTCTAACTAAAAATTAACTTTCATCTTAATTAATGTAACATAAATTGGATTACATACAAGTTGATCAATTAAAACGTATAATTTGTTGAAATGGAAGTGGACAGTTTTTATTTACTTTATCGTTAAGAAGAACACGTTTGAACTGTGAAAATGCTGACAATGAAGCAATGAACATATGAGCACATTATGTCTTAAAGCAGCTGCATTTCGGGTTGACCCCCACCTTGTAAAATAAAAGACCATTATTTGTGAGCAGGAAATTCGTGCAAGATTCCTCGTGTTCGCAACATTCTTGAACGTTATAACAAAACATAACGTGAGATTAAAAAGAGAAGTTTCAATTATCTCGGCAGGAACGAAGACGAACAAATTGCCGGACGTCGTTGCGTTTCTGCGAACATAGCCAATCAGGGCTCGATTGATAAGGATACAGGTCTCTCGCTTGAACGAACGTCTGTTAGAGACTATCAAGTCAAGAAGAAATGACAGCCCGACTTTTTGAACAACAATGTACTCACAACATTTGTTATTTACTGATTATTTTCATTCAAAAGCCAGCTGGAAAATGAGAGAAACACTTGTCTTCAGACATTCACAAGCACTTTGTCTCTCACGTATTGTGTCAATTAGGACTAATCAAATATTCATTTATTGATTTACTTTTCATAACCAAGGGTATGCCATCAGTTTCGCGAACTTTCATTTCAAGTTGCGATTGCGTAACGCGTCGCTTTTCAAGCGAGTCTGGGAAATCCGCGCTCTAACCTGACAAGCTGTAACAGGAGCTCGGCTTGCCTGCAGCGAGGCACGTAACGGCACCGCGGGTAATCGGTTGAATGTGTTACCCCAGACTTTGCGTCGAAAAACTTCCTCATGGGTCTCGTCGACATATCGCCGCAGATGCAACACTATTTGACCCTCACGCCAGAAGAAAGAAGCAGGGCGCATCCCTGCCTCAAAGTAAAATGGTAATTTTAATCCCCCTGTTTTTTTACTTCATTGAAATGACTGAAATCTTCAGAGCCTCTTGAAATTGAGTTTGAAACAAAAATGTTAGCAGAAGAGCAAATTTTCATCAGTGCTAAACAAAAAATGATCATTTTGGGATTGAAGGAAACGAAATAAGTTATTGAAAATTGCGTCTAGCTGATGTTTGCAGATAAAAAACAATAAAATTTACAAACCACGTTGGAAGTCAAGCTTGAGTACATGTACGTTTAGTCGCTTGTAATATGCATGCTCTTTGTCTTTGTCTGACATTCTGTTTTACTGGTCGTCTTCGACGAACACGATATCTAAACCATGTGTCGTGTATCTCAGCTTACAATGCATGCCGTTGATTAACCCAAACGTCTATCAACCGGACCTTTAATTCCTTTCGACAAACTTTTCAGATGCCTTCGATTTAATAAACTAATTAAATCACTGGACTGGAAGATTAAATTTTATTTACACCCTGTAACTGATCTCGAGTACTTGAAAAATTAAAAAAAAAAATTTAATTTAAAAAATTTATTATTTTAATTTTGGATACTTTTGCCTAGCAAAAATTGCAATCCACAAAAAGATGATTGTTAAGATTTGTTATCGAATATTGCTGCGGTAAAAAAAAAGAGCAGACGAAATCAATATTAATGCAAATGTGAATTTCTCGATTGTCTCCATATACATTTTGGGACTTCCTTTGATTACTCATGGTCAATTTAATTTTGATTTATTAAGCACGAAGGTTTTAAAGCGGTTACAACCTGCCATGAAAAGAATGTGGATGGTGATTATCATTCTTTTTTATTTTATTATTTCCTTTTGAATCGTTAAAACTGTCGCCATCAAAAGTTACTGACTTGGCAAAAAGTTTCAGTCTCGCTCTGTTTCAACTACAGCAAAACGTTCGAATTGTGTAATTATGCCAAGTTAACGATTTTAAAATCCCTCATCTTTCACTTTTCTTATTATTGTAAAGAAAAAAAGCTTTAAAATTGATTAAATTTAAATTAAAATCGTGTCAAGAGATTAGAAACAGATAACAACATTTTATTTTATTACAGAGTAAATTGTTGGGAAGGGGGAGAATCATTATATCTTGACCTGATTATTAGTTTCAAACTGTCTAAAAATATAATTACATTCAGTTTAAAAGCCATCTTTTAAGCGTCGCTGTCGCGAGTGACCTATGGTTGATAGTCTAGTTTAATTGGATCGTCTAAGATGAATAAGATGTTTAAGACTTCAAAGAGTTTCAAGTACCTGAATCTTGGACGAGTGACACTCACGCCACGAAATCGTGAGTCATTCAATTTTGACGAAAGTGGAAACGCCTTAGATAGGTACAATCAAAATTAATGCCTGATCAGACGATGAAAACATTGCAATTACAAATATTTCAATTCATTAAAAGTTATTGAAATAAGATTTAAAAACGAAATCTTTTTCCGAAGCGTACTCAGGATTACAGAATTTTTTATCAGTTATAGAATAAAAATCGAATGGAATAAAACAGCAATTGAAAAAGCAACGAACGTACCATTAAGAGAAATTTTTTTCTTGCAGTGTGATAATGTCCGGTGACTCAGCGCCGCCTCTGCAGAGTTCGATACCTTCGCCAGGGTACGACCTGCCGGACGAGGTTCAGCCTGGAAAGATCATCTCGAGAGAGTCGAGCTTGGATGAATCAGAAAAGACGAACGGCAACGCAAACTCCTCACCTGTGACCAATGATAACATTGAGCAGGTGTCATCGGACACGACCAAGACGCTGTCCATGCTGGAGGAGAACAACAAGATTGAGAGCAACGGTTTCGACCACACGGACAATGGCAAACTCGTGGACGAGCCCGACGACGACACGTGCCTGATCCAGTGCATTTACGTCACCCAGCAGTGCTGCGAGTGCACCATCATCTGAAAAGGAAGAAAATATATTAATTAATGCGGATCCTATGCCATATATGTATATTTTTTATATAAATTTTATATATCCATTTATATACATATGTGTCATTTGACCATAAAGTGGCTTGTGCAACTCACGTGTAATATTTTTCACAGACTTTGTTCAATCTTTAATTTGTCAATTGTTTAACTTTCCATCTTGCATTTGTTCATTATTTTATTTTGCATTATTTTTTTCATTTTCACATTTTTTTGTTTACATTTCTGAACCAGGGAAAGTTGCACAGGGAAAAACTTGTTATTGAATTAGGTTCTAGAGGTGTAAAACAGCTTGAGATAATGAAGCCGTTGTATCGGACAAAGACTGAGACACTTGTCGGATGGAAACAAAAAGTTGATGCTATGTGCACGCGATAAGTGTATATATAAAACACACGATTATTTCGTACCAGCGCCTCATATAGAAATCTTTATATTTTTGTAAGTCAATTTTCGACGTTTCCTCTTACAAGCGTCGATACGCCACTCCTGTCGAACAGAATGACGCAGAATTTTTACAGTATTATATACGCGTTACGCAATTCGAATTAACTCGCTTGAATCATTTTATACTTTTATATAGTTTTATATCGTAACAATTTGATTTGTCTTTTCAGACAAAAGTTTCAGGATCTTCGAACATACGTAAATCCGTTAATATCTTGAGATTCGTCCAATTTATTATTGTATGCGCGAGTTAGTCTGAGGGAATACAATTTTCTTCAAGTGAAAAAGAAAAGTTAAATTCCAAAATCATTTCGCAGTTAGTTATTGTACATTTCGTATTTAGATGAATGATGAATAGGATGCAGAAAAGGGTTTATATTATTTTTCTCGTATGATAAAAATTGCAAAACGAACGTTATCATCTAAATTGAATTTGAATGTAAGATTTAGCTAAGAAAATAAAACTAGACAGTTTTTTTGTACACAAATTGATTTATTATTATAATTTGTGTTGCGTACCTCATTTAAATTAAACCTCTTGCGTACGTATAATACTTAGAGGTAATCGATCACGCTGCACCGCTATTGGATTAGAATTGATTTGTCTTTGATTTCCTATACATTGATGAGTTAGTAATGGAAGTTGTCAAATCGTTGCGAGTCTTGGAGGTAAGTCGCATACAAAAAAAATAGGCCGCGCAAGGGCCGCACAAATTTCTTTATACAATCCGAAGATTTTGTTGATATTTACAATCTGTTCACAAAGTATAATTTAAAAAATCGTCTATGTACAGATTTTATCATAATACAAAATGTTGTCATTTAAATTTAACAATATTGAAATTATTAAGATGATATTAATCATACCATAATAAAATAAAACTGACCACTCAGACTTAAATTAAAAAATATCAGGAAGTTTAATTAAAATAATTCATTTCAAACAACTATACTCTATTTGAATCGTCGTTGCATAAAAATTCATGTACAAAGTCTCGAAAAACAAAATTATCTCACGACTAGACGTTTTGATTTTATAGTAAATAGCGTTACATTAATATCAAGTATAGTACAAATATTGAATTGGTCGAACTTTTAATTACTATAAATGTTCATAAAATTGTTAATCGTTACATTGCAAAGTTTTGATCGATTTATTCATCAATTGAAAATGAACGATGGTCAAAATTAATTGGTAAAATAAATCAGTCTGGTAATTGATATTGAAATTTTCAAATTTCATCTCTAAAAGTGACTTAAAGCAAAGTCTATTGCACTATTAATTTTACATTTGTAAGACTTACATCTTAATTTGAACACTAGTTCATCGTAAGTATTAAAAATGCATCATGTAAGTACTTTGAATCAAATAGCAATAATAATTTTGAATGTAAATTATCGTATTGAATTGAAATGATTATTATAAATAATTTAAAAATTTCAGATAAGTTCCAACAATTTCACAACTGTTTTTTAAATTCCACTCATGATTCAATTACTTACGATTCCTTATTGACGAATAAAAACGTTCTTATAAATAAATCACTATTGCATGACAAAAAATTGTACTACAGTTTATAAAAAAAATTCATTGCTCGAACAACTTAAAGTCAAACATCATAAATAGGAAGTGGGTGGCCTTCGGAATTAAAGACCCATTTGTTTAGATCAATTTCATGTCGCGTGTCGTCGAAAAGCAAGTACAAATACTTGAGAGTCTCACCGAACCAAAAACTTTCGGTCATGTCTCGAGGCCGAGTATTATGCACGTTCTTAACGTTGTTAATACTCGAGTATCCGTTCTCCACTTTTGTGTAATTTTCAAATGCCTGTAATTAAAATGTAACAAATTATCGTTGCATCTTATAAAAATCTAATTCTATTTTTTACGTTTGTTGCATTATCACATGCCATGTATACTTACTTGGAAGATTTGCCAACCCCAATCTTGGTAAGTTTTATTACCAGTAAAATACCACAAATAGTATAAGCTCTCTACTGTTTCTGGGCGTAATAAATTATGTGCATCATTTGTTTTAACATACATATCCAACTGTCCATCTCCCTCTGTTTTCTGCAGATAAATTGTAATTTGAATTTGATATTCCATTGTGATTAATTTAAAGTGAAATTTTTTAATTACCTGAATATTGAAATAAGTTATTTCGGGAGCTAAGAATGTTGGCTGCATAGCATAAGTCTGGTAACAAGTTTTAATTAATTCTAAAGCAAGGTCCATGTGTTCTGTTGGCAAACCATGTGAGACTCCTAGAGCTAAAGTTCCTGGCAAATAGCATGTCAGGTGATCCTAAAAATACAAATAAAATGAATGTTGACAAATGGAAAAAAATTAATAAATAAAAACAATTGTAATTAAAGAGAAATCAACCATCTTTGGTTTCAGCTGCCTGTTAGCTCCCAGAAGTTCTGCGATAAATAGGTATTTATTAACTGCCGTATGCTTAACAAGGTGCTTCTGAGTTCCTGCGATTCCCAATAAATAATCGTCCCGTAAGCTAAAAAGTAATTATTAAAATGAACATTTGTACAATTTGACTTTAATTTGCCGGTTCAATTTGACTGAGTTGAAACTAACTAATCAATGTGTTTTCCAGTTTGAATCCACTGTTTCAACAAATATTCATAATAACTGTCCCCGCGAGCACCCAGAGTAATCGTTGAATACTCAGTGAATAATCCTGTATTTGCGTTAATGAATATTGGTACTAAACCATCGTACTTTTCCAATTTATGAACGTGTTCTGAAACCCGAGATACAGCAGCCTAAAAATTTCAGAAATGTACCAGTCAGAGATTTATAATTCACATTATTATATCTCAATAAAAAATTTGAACGACTCATTACTTCAAATTTCGGCTGCCCAGAACTACGACTCAAATCGCGGAATTCCAATTGTAAAGAAGTTACTTCGCTAGTGCTACTGTCTGGCACCCATTTTGGACTGTGAGCACTTTTAGTTCCTAAATTAACATCAGACAATGGAACGCCCGATTTCGATGCAAATGCGGGCATCATACGGTCGCCGAGATCAATCTAGAAAATAAAAATCGATCGTTAAAATAATGAGATTACCATATTATTAGAGTCAACTAATTCATATCACTAACTAATTTATACTATCTATGTTATTAATTATGAAAGTTAATTACCATCAATTAATTAATGAGCTTCGAAAAATATACACTAAAAATTTAGATTTAAAAGGTATCTTAAATATTCGCACAAAAAACGGGTAAAATTGTTTTAAAAAAATAGTTACAGCTTTTTCCAAAAACATTTTATCCCCTGTTAAATGGTAAGCTGCCAAAAGGCCACCGAGCACTCGGATCGTGACTTCGAATAAATTGACGTCTCCGTTGGCCGTAAACGATAGGCTATTTTCTACCCACGCTCGAGCTTTCGCGAACTCTGCAAAATGGAATGAAACAATAAATAAATTATACAATCAAGAGATTAAGTTTTTAAACGATTAAGAAATAATTTTTTGGAAGGCCAGTTGTTTACCTTCGTCCAATCCCATTATGTACATCGTATCTAATGAATCTACTATAGTTAAACCTAAACCGAACCAATCACTGTAGCCCCTGGAAATTGGCTTTACGTTATCATGACCCCAGGCATATTTTTTGTAACCGTCCCAGGAATGTCTGAATGCTCTCACGACAGCTTTTTGTCGATCACTCTGAGGACCTGTTTGGTACAAAATTTGTGTTATTAATCACAACTATTTATAGCAACGCCGATTCATAAAAACGAGTTTAAATTTCGATGAGTTTGTTATTCGATGGGAGGATGATGCTTTTGCAGACCAGCTGAAGAGCACAAAATTTTATATTAACCATTGAATTTCAGAGCACTCGACTTGGGCTGCGGAGGTTCTCCGATCTGATCGTCATCAACCTGATTTGCCTCCGGCTGAAATTCTGGTTCCTCAATTGCCTCGCCACCTTTTTCATCTGCTTGCTCGACATGGTCCATCATAAGTTCCTCAACCTGACGAGTACACAAATCCAAATTATTTTCGAACAATAAATTTTTAATCACATTCAATTATGTCATCATTTATTCGCAAATTTGAATGAATAAAAGACGTTATACTTTCTAAAACCATTAAATTATACTTAGTTAAATTTGGTTGTCTATACACACCTTGTGTTTAGAAGTGTCCTGTATATTGTTGGAAACATTATAATCGTCCTCTTGAGTTGTTACATTCTTAGAACTAACATAAATGAATATACATATAAGTATAATTGCTGAGAGTCCTAGGTACACTACGTTCCTTTGAAATCGTGACAACTGATTCCATTTCTGAAAAAAAAGCAATCATCAATGACTGATACGACAAACTAGTTAAAAACTTCATTTAAAGCCTTTATAAAACAAAAAAACTTATCTATATCAGATATCAGATTAAAAACCATTTTGTTGACTAGTCATAGATATAAAACGAATAACAAATTAATTTTCAAAACAAGTTTTATCGCATAATTGCATCCGTTCGTCAGAATTTATATAACAACAAAAATAATGAGCATGTTTTTTTTATTTAAACAAAGTATACTGGATAATTTTCAAAGAACCGATGTAAATGATTGGCAAAAATTGTAGGAGCCCCAATATTAAAGGGTAAAACTTTCACCATCACTTTCTTCACCAAGACGTTTCTGAATTTTGTGACGGGATAACGGTATCTGCGTGAATCATCCAGTTGAATGCAGCTGTGACAAAACTGCATTCAAAATTGTAACAGCGCAAAGATAGACAAGAGGAGCATTTTTGAGATAATGAAAAATTACCCTCCATAAACTTCGTGATGTCCCTCGCGAGAAAGTGGCAGTGTCGTAGAGATTTAAACTGACGTAATCCGCCTTCTGGGCTTCCTTCGGTTGAAACATATTCAATTTCGAAACGAAGGCAAAATGCTTGTCACACGAGCAGCGGAAAACCGATGCGACGGCGTTCACGTTCGTCCACAATCACGAAGCACATTTGTTCTGCCACGAGAGCAACCCCAGGCTTATTTGCTTCTCGTTGTTTTTTACAACATTCTGCATTTCGCGGGATTCACCACGAAATGTTCCGACAAAGGACTTAACACTGCTCCGGAAAGGCTCGTCCCAACTCGCGACCCAACCTAACCTCCAACTTGACCCCCGACGACCGGTTACAACTTTTTTGATTCATCAAGCAATTTTAACGACCAAACTCGAAACTTGTCGCCGGGCCATGTCTCTAAACCCGGGTGGCCCCCACCCTGCACATGCGTAGTCTAACTTTTTCTTTCTCTCTCACTCTTTTTAAACCTCTCTTACTAGCATTGTTCTATTCATTTTTTTCATTTTTCAATTTCTTTTCAATAAAGAAATTATTATTTTTATTTTTTTATTTTTTTTCTTACTATTTTGATTTTTGTTATAAAGTTACACAAATTAAAAAGGTTTCTACTTTACCGACTGGTATTTATGAGAGTGTCCGTGCCGGTTGACAGTACTGACATTTTCAGTTGGTTCATTCTGTTTGGTTTTTAAGTTCCGAACCGTTCCGTCGACGGAACTAAACCGAACTTATCCGAAACAACGCAACAAAATGAAATAATAACTAACTATATGAATAACAGAAACTAATTTTTGAACAAATTCAATTAAAAAGGCACCATAATAATGTTTGAATTGTTTTGTCATTGACTCTAGATCAACAATGTCAAAATAATGATCATTTGTAATTCGTGAAAAAAATGCGTTTCTAATAATCGCGAGTTCGCGGCGGCGCAAACGTATCGCGGCGCATCAATCAAGATGGCGGCATCATGAAGCTGCCAACCAAATTTTTCCGCCAATTGAAACCGGGCAAAACAAGTTCAAACGCGTAAACTGAAGTGCTGTTGTTTGTTTTTATTGTTCTTGATGTCGAATGACAATGAGATTAACACAATTGTAAAAACAATTAAATAGTGCAAAATGAAGTGCAATAATATTGTTAATTAAGCCGGCATTTTTAAAAGCAGCTAAAGGAGTCTGGGAGGTTCAGATCAGTCAGATGGCAACTTCAATGAATCCGGACTTTGGCAACGAATTCAACACGACCTTGATGGCCAGGTGAAGGTGACCTTTGGATGCATCGTTGGAAAACAGATCGCAACGGGGGATTTCATCTAAAAAAGGTTTGTTAAAATTGCGCCGATCTGCATCGTTTGGATCGCCAAACCGAGTGAGTTTTACCAAAAAAACATAATTTCTAATCTATCTAAACAAACTTGAGATTAGTCTAAGGATGAAAAATGTCAGGAAATTGGCAGATTTAAAAAATACAATTCAAAAGGCAGAAAAATTATTTCAAAAATCAGAAAAACTATAAAAAGTTTATTTTGTTAAAAATTAATAAAAAATATTAGTTTTACAAATACATATAATATTTTTAGTTCTGAACTGAATGTATCTTGTCAGATCGAACGTCGAAAATTCGGCAAGTACCGACAAGTTCGATGGTTCAATTCCTTCGACGGATCGGTATCGGTTCGGAATGAAAGAACCAAACGAAACTAATCCATTGAATATCTTATAAGCGTCAACGGGTACGGACACCCGCATAAACACTTGCCGGTAAAACAGGAACCTTTTTAATTTGTTCATGTTTTGACTGTCCAATTGTTTACCAACAAACAAAGTTTTGAATTATAGTGAACATTTAAAGATTATTGTCACAGTGAATGACTGAGTTTTCATATCAGAATCAAGCTCAAAATCTGCAGACATCAAGTAAGTATACTTAATTTTTCTTTTCATATTCCTTTGTTTTTCAAAACTTAACCTTAAAATGATATGATTATATTGTGACAAAATATTTAATTTTGATATTAATCATGAGTTTGAATTGAAAAATGAATAATGATAATTGATTGATTTTCAGAAACCGATATGGCTTTGACAAATGTTTCCGGAATCCCTGACAGGCATTGGCAACCACCATTTGTATCACTTGAAACAACGTATGAAGGAATTTTATTTCAATGAAATGTTTTCCTTTACACCGAGTAATATTTGGATGCAATGTGGAAAATTAATGGGAAATTTGATTTTGATAAAAGATGAATTTAACTTATTGTAACTTCAATGAAAAAGAATAATTGTTTACAACATTTTATGTAACAATGATAAAACAAAACAAACTCTCTTTGTTTACAGAGTAGATAACCCAAAAAATAATTAATTACATTAATAAATAATGAAAGATCTTTTTTACAGAATGGGGGAAGTGGTGATTGAACTTTACTGGAAACACGCACCCATAACTTGCAAAAATTTTGCTGAGCTTGTCAAAAGGGGATATTATAATGGAACAAAATTTCACAGGATTATCAGAGATTTTATGATTCAAGGTAAGTTTTTAGATTACGATCCTTTTTTGTATTTTGTATTTTTTTCTTTCATTCTATAGTTTGTTATATTTCTTTTTAAATTTAGGTGGAGATCCAACTGGAACTGGAAAAGGAGGATATTCAATTTATGGTGAGACTTTCGATGATGAGATACATGACGACTTGAAACATACAGGTATGACGATAAAAATGTGGAACTGACATTCAAAATTTCTAAATAAGTTTACATTCTTTTCATCTTGGTATGAACTTAAAACTTTAGGAGCTGGAATATTGTCCATGGCTAATTCTGGGCCAAACACAAATGGATCTCAATTTTTTATAACTTTGGCTCCGACGCAATGGCTCGATGGAAAGCATGCTATATTTGGTAAAGAACAAATTAATGATATTTAAAAATAAAAATGTGTATAATAAATGTAACGAGTTAAATTAAAACCTTAATTTTATTTTAGGGAGAATTTATTCCGGGATGACAGTGATACAGAGGATTGGATTAGTTGAAACGGATAAAAATGACAGACCTGTGGACGAAGTATCAATTGTCAAAGGAACGATAAAGAACGCATAATATGAACTGGAAATATTTTTGTACAAACTTTGTGGATTAAAGAACGTATTAACGAATTGATTCCGAAAAAAATACGATGACTTGTAATAAAAAACGTCACGTTGTACAGTTACTCGATAAAATAGAAATCTTCTCTTATCGCTTGATTGCCTGGAGAGGAAAATTTTCTTCGTTTTTCGTTAGTTTTTAAATATGATACAAAATATGAACGGTCAAATAAAGCCGAACATTTTACAGAACAAATTCTCATTTATTGTGCAGCGAATTTGTTTCTTTTTATAAGAATCGCAGGAAATTGTATTATTTAATGAGAAAATTTTAAAGTGAGCACGTTGCCGGCTAAGGTCATATTGAAGCTATTCATGGTCATAGAGCTGAGTGTACGATCAGATGTTTCGATCATTGTTTACGTGTACGTGCTTCGAAAGCAAAGTTCCTCCCGAACACTTATTACAATTTTTTTTAATTACAAACCATGTCGAACACCATTTTAAATGTCGAAAAGGATACCGCCGGGGTAACGAAACGAATGTGCGATGTTATTCAAGACCATGCTAATAAGGCGATCGAAGAAAGAGACATATTTAAGATAGGATTATCAGGTATTAAAAATTGTTGGTTAATTATTATGAATGTTACATTCCAATTCTTTTAAGCAATTAGAAATTGCTTTACACTTGATGGTAATTATTTTTGTCTTTTCAACATTGAATTTTTCGCAAATTAAACAACATGTTTTTGTTTATTTTCAAATTGTTTAAAACTAAATCTAACGTTGTACAAAACATTTTGTCTTGAGATTCATTTTCGTGAGTAATATTTGTTAAAAAATATCATACTTACGTTTGATTATTATTTTATTCTTTTTTCACTTTAATTTTTTTGTCAATTGATTGAAAAAAGGTTTGACGTGATTTTGACTTTTTAATTATTCATGTCATGTTTTAGGTGGATCATTGGTCAAATTATTAGCTCAGGGGTTACCGTTTCTATCAACCGACTGGACCAAGTGGCGTTTCTTTTTTTGCGACGAAAGAATCGTACCTTTTGACGATGAAGAAAGTACTTACGGTCTTTATAAAGCTCATTTAATTGGAAAGATTCCTGTTACAGAAGATCAATTTATAAAAGTAGATCCAAAATTAAGCGGTATGACAAAAAAATACATTTCAAAATATTGTTCATATTTTCTTATATACAAAACTGTACGAAAACTAAAAGATGTAAATTTGCCATTTCAGTGGAAGAAGCAGCTAAAGATTATATAAAAAAGCTCGCCCCATTTTTTTCTCCTGATAGTTTACCGGAGTTTGATGTCTTGTTACTGGGATTGGGTCCAGATGGGCATACGTGTTCCTTGTTTCCCAATCATAGAGTTTTAAACGAGACTGTTTTCTGGGTGTCTCCTGTGATGGATTCACCAAAACCTCCGCCGTTTAGAATAACTCTCACTCTTCCAGTTATTAATAACGCAAAAGCTTGCATTTTCCCAATCGCGGGGTCTGGCAAAGCTGACATAGTTAAGGTAATTTTTCTTCTCATTCATTCTTCGAAAAGTTATTATATTTTGATAATGACATTATCAATATAATAATGTGATGGGAGTTTATTGAAGAAAAGCTATTTCAAATTTGAACTTGAAAAAAGAGCTAGCTTAAATTATGTTGAAAACGAATTATATCTTTACTACTTTCAAGTGTTTTCAAAATGATTAAATTATTTTTCTATGCAATTTTGTCAAGTACACACAATTATATGATCAAAATATTGTTTTCTTGAACCTGCTTCAAACTTATGTAAGAACTCTTGGAGCGTCACGCTAAAGTTTTAAATTAAATTGAAATTAAATTTAAGACAAATTGTAATTAAAATTTATTAAAACATAATATTTTCTCAAGTGAAAGCACCTTTTCTAAGTTTTACAATGTAATAATAATATATTAAAAACAAAATTATTTTCAGCGTATTTATAAAGATAAAGAAGATTTGCCAGGCACCAAAGTCCAACCGACAAAAGGCAAACTTTACTGGATCCTTGACGAAGGAGCAGCTTCGAAAATACAAATTTCCTAGGCAAGCAATTTATTCGTCTGCTTTCACATTCCTGAACAATATGTATTTTTGGAAATGAATCATTTGGAAAAACAAAAAATAAATTTGTGACAAAAAAGAAGTTTGCTTTGAATTGAGACAGGAAAAGGTACATTAAATAATTGAACTCGATATTTTTTAGAAAAAATTTTTATATTTATTAAATAAGTATCCATTGTCTCCTGTACTCAAATGGATCTGGTATGGAAACAGAAACGCGGGCAATTATAAAATTTATCTAATTTTTATTCCGATTTCAATGGTAGAGATTCCATTTGGATACTTGAAACAACAGAAAGTACGATGAAATTTTGTACATACACAACACGTAACGATTGGAAACGAGCTTGATAAACGATTCGTGCTTTTCATTGTTTTTTTTTTTTTTTCATTTACAGTCTAATATATTAATGAAAAACATGAAATAAATAATAAATATCGGAATAAAAAGGAAAAAACGAAAAAGATACATACAAATGTTATGTATTTGCACAAAACTGAAACAAAATAGAGTGAAATGATCCGCCTTTGAGACAGATGAATTTTGCGTATAATAATATTGAGATGTAAGGCAAAAGACCCAGTTAATGACCAGTTAACCTAACCGACACGTACCTACTTGTGACCATTAGTTATTTTTAATAATTAATTTTGAAGTTATCCCAATAAATTATTTTATTTGAAATTATACTAAGAAATTGATCTAGATTCCAAACAATAAGGAAGTTAACAAATTAATATTATTTTCTAACATTTCGATGCCAGGTGGTCACTAATGAGTTCACGGTCCATAATTGGGTCTTTAACCTTATGTATATACTTGCTGAGATAAAGTATGCAAACGATAGTGACAATGATAATGATACTAATAAATACAATAAATTCGACGTATCAAAATAATGAGAAGGGAACGAAAAAAAAGTTAAAAAGCACTTAACGTGGAAAGTTTAAATAAAATGAATCATTTTCGTTTGACACGAATTTCCGTCACACGATTAGGTGCTTTTTTTCTTAATGCCGAACGTTGTAAGCCTTCAAGAGAAAGGAAAGAAGGGTCTGCGAATTGCAAGACTTATTTAAAACGTCTCAGTTCCGTTCAAAGACATCTTTGCACACTTTCTCAGACATACAAATACGCACGGTATATCACGTTATAAACATCTTCGGCTAAATTCAATACAATATTTTGTTAACCTAAGCGCACTAAGCTTATCGCCTTTGGCATTATAAAATCTTGCAATTTGTTTATTTTGCAATGTCATTGCATGATAAATGCCATCGATTGTGTAACACATTTGCCTCCCTTCTATATCTTAAAAGTCTGACCCTGACTAAGAAAGTCAGTCTAATTAACAATTGCACATGCGACACAACGACATTATAACGAGTCGCTTTTTACCATGTCTCATTTTATAATGTCACTGGTCACGATTTTCTTAAATTTGGTCATTAAGATGAAACTAATTATACAAATATTGTTCTGTTTAGAATCACGTAAAATCGATATTCCAAATCAATCAGTCATGTTTCAATCATTTTTCGTTACGTAAAACAGAAAAAGATACTTGCATGAAGTATACTTGAATAAAAAATTTTCAACGCTTTTCAAGCACTTTTGAAACGTTCTGGGTATCAATCAGACGGAGACTGAATTGTGTGAAACAGTACGAACATTTATTCATAAAGGTTTTTAAAAATTGTTTGAGTTCGTAATTGTTAGATGTCGATTAGCAAAATTTTACAAATGAATAATTTTCAGAGTTCAACTATGTTTTATCGTATATATCGTACTATAATTAAACCTGACTTTAAAGACACATTTAATTTCGCAAATCAACCGGTGCAAGCGTACTTTCATAAAGCACGCACCAGTTAATGGTATAGCGCTCCGTTTACAACGTTTAAATGAATTTGTTTTTCCGTTTGATTGAACGCGAGTAGCAAGCAAGATAATGAATTAGGAACCGCATTCGAGGCTCGCCGATAAATAATTACACTTATTACGCAATAAGTATAATTGAGCCACAAGATCACTAGTCATTGTTCATTCTTTATCTATTTTTTCAATTGGAATACTCTAATGTATAGTAACACCTTGAAATTTAGAGAAAGAAAACATCGATTCACGTTGAAACATTTTAACGAACAACTCTTGCGATTGAATTCTTTTTTTTTACTTTTAATATATATATATATAGAAAAAGATTTTATTAACGTGTCAAGCGTGTCATATACGAGAGCTCAATAGAGAAGAATTGGACAAGAGTTCGATTCGTGCGCACACGTGTCAATGCTCCGTTATTATATTGAAAAAATATAATTGATAAAAAGAGCCCTTAACTAGCATTTAATAAATAAAGTCGAGAGCGAGACGCGTGAAGGTATAATCACTGAGCGTACGTTAGACCGACTGTCAAACGAACGCACAGAGATACATTATTCGCGTTAATAGTACGTTTAATAATTTAATTAGATTGTAGCCTAACGAATATCTCCATCACGTCATGTTAACTCCAAGGAATTGCCGGATGTTTTCATATACAAAGTAACTCACAGATACCGCTGGTGACACCTGAAAATAAAACATACTTGCTTCACAAACTGTTATCTGTGACGAAAAATGATTCAATTAGAGAAATTTAATATGTACCTTTAAGAAGTTAGGCGTTATTCCACGGTACAAGCCTCGGATACCTTCTCTTTGGAAAATATCTTTGAAAATACTGATCATTGTGTTTGGCTCCTTTGTAAACATCACTTGAGCTTGTAACTTTGTTCTGACTAGAGCTAACGGGTACGAGCAAACCTGGCCCGCTGTGCTTGACGTTGCGCCGCACAACATTAACAACCAAAATGTCGGATGTTCGCCGTTTGAATGAGTTTTGATGTATCTGTTTTTCAGTGTCTGAAATCAATCAAAATAATTAATAATTTGCCACCACAAATTTCAAAATTCAAAAAACAATACATAGACATAATACATATCGCAAAATTCTTACAATCTATATTGTAACGCGATTAAATTTGAAGTTTATGAAAGATTTATTTTGTATTTATAATGATTCAATATGTTTCAAGTTTTTCTAGAACTAGACTACAATATAATTCAAAGCTAGATTATTGCGATAATCATTTTCTCGGTGTGAAATCCAGTGGAATTTGAACATCGATTGAATTACCTCATAAACGGCTAGATCAATGCCGGCATATGGCAAGATCCCAATCAAATTAGGAATGTAGCCTCTATAAAACGAGGGAATGCCAGCTTGTTGGTAGATTTTCTTTGCGGCGTCAACGATGCCGGCAAATTCGCCAGTTTTACGTAACGCCAGTCTCGTTTTCAGGACCTGCGAGCAAAATTAAAAGAATTGTTTATAAATTCACTTTCACTTGTTTTAAGCAAACTCAAGTAAAAGTCAAGTTCATTCAGTTGCGCGTGACCTAGTTTCAAATGTCAATCGATTAAAAAAGTTTCTAAAACTTCCGACTAAAATACCTCAAGGGGATAGATCACAGATTGACTGATTCCACCCGCTATCGAACCCGCGACAAATCTTTCGTAGATGCTGAGCTCGTGTGAATCATCGGTTTTGATAGCACGTTTCACTTGCTCGTACGCCATGAATTTGAGCGCCGATTCCGGCCCAATTTTAAGTACATTGATGCCATTTCCTCGCCAATAACTGGTTACACCACCCTCACGAAACATGTACTTCCCGCAGCTAATCATGTTGCAATGCCGCGTTCCGTGCACCTGAAAAAAATATCAACATTTCATTCTCAGACCCAAATGATGTTATTACGCATCTCATTATCTACTTTTGAATATCAATTTACTTCTATACTAAAATGGACTTACAAGATTAAGTTATTTAAATAGCACCAAGTTATTTAAAATAAATAATTGAAATAATAAAGTATTTAAATAGCAATTTAAAACTATGATTATATGCAAAGCGATTAAATTTGTTAATTGGAATATAGTTTGAAGCTGGAATAAAAACAATTTCTCAGTGTGTTTTACCTGCAGATATACTTTGATACGGTCCAGAGGTGCTGTGCAAGTACGTGACACAGCTCCGGCAATTCCTCCTGCCACTAAATGTCGCCACCACATTCCGGTGACCATCTCATTGCTAGTAAAATCATCTGGCACTCCGATGTCTTCGCCAATGTCCATATACTGTAATTGGAGAACCAAATTAAATTTCCAAGTCGTAGGGAAAATAAACTCGTCATAGCAAATTGGTGGAAAACAAAATTTTGTCCAATGAAAAATAAAGTCTTTGAAATGATACCGGTCAAATTCATCCAGTTGCATATGATATTCAAAATGATTGCATCACAGGGGTCATTTTAAAATCTACTAAACTATTCAATTACCGAGAACTTAAACTATCTTGTTTGTTTAACAATCATAGATTTAAACCAATCGAGCATGATTGAACGATAAAAACAATAAGTCAGTGAACGATTTCCGATTATTTATCGCACCTACTGTGCGACTACAACAAAGTTCCACCTTACAGATAAAAATACACTCGAATGAGTCGTAATACCAATTTGATGTTTGCACCGGCACTGCAAACACAACTTATCAAATTGCATGGACTTGCTCCAAAAATGCATAAACTTCGTTCGTTTTGAATCGCTCAAATTCAGATTTTAATATTCCAACAAATCTCTTGAAATTTTAAGTTCAATATTTAAAGGCCTTTTCAAAGTCCCCCCTTCCCCTTTCCATCTGATATTCCACTTATAAGTGAAATCGATAAATATTTATCAAGAAAAATGTAAAGAAATGATTGTCATGAGGAGATTGGGTGCATCGGTGGAGGCGATTCAAAGTTCGATTTTGGTATCGAGTTTCAGAGTACTTAACTCGATGTAAAATTCAAAAATGAGGTCGCTGTCAATATTGTCCAGGGTATCCATGGGTCGGGCTTGTCAAGAACGAGTTAAGAACAAATTTTCGGGGCTCTGTTATGCGTGCCTCGAGTTAAGTGTCGAACGAGACAACTGGTCACTGGCGAACACAGGCAGTCGAAAATGCGCGAATGAAAGTGTGCCCGGGCATCGGGCCAACAAAATACCCCAGCTCCGACTCGTCCAATGTCAATTTGCTGATTTTCATCCCGTTTCCTTTTTCGTTAACGTCGAGCCGTTTAATTAAGAGACCAAATCCAGGTCATTTTTGGACCTTTTTCAATACATTTTGTTTGCCTCGTCTTACATTTTTTGCTCCTTCACTTTTTACAGTTTAAACAAACATTCTATTTTGTTATTAAAAATGTAGACTACAAAAAAATTCCTGAATGACTAACTGATGACTAAAATCGTGATATCAAATCAGCAATTGATCTTTCGCAAGGTTGTTGGCTGATATCAGATGTAAAGAGAATGTATTCGCGAAGTTGCAAGTTCCGATTGAAAGAAAAAACTTCGTCCGAACAAATTTTTGGGCTGGAATGGTGATGTGTAAAATAAAAAAGCAAGATTCAGATGACGGCTCGATATTGCGGAGTGACGCGATAAGTGCACAAAGGCCGACCAATCGCGCGCAAGTCTCGTCGCGATAACTGGATCCTAAGGATCTCCCTTCTCCGATGTTATGACGTAGCGTCAGTTTTATCTGCGGTCGATTGAAAAATTCTTCTTAGCATGCACATGCAAAATGATTCGACTGGCTTTTTCGAATTATCGTAGCCGTTTGTTGGAAACTTTTGAGAGCCTCTGTTTCATTTCGATAACAGAATCAACAATTCGATAATTTTTCTAAAGTCATCGAGTTGAACGATCTGCACAAGTTGGGATTTAATTTAGAATTCGATTTTTCTGTTTTATATTGGAATCAACATTTCTAAGTGTTTTGTTGGTGGAACGTTAAAAAGTCATCAGGTATCTTTTCAGTTACCGAGAATCAATTCATTTGAGTGCACGAATAATTCGATAAGAACTATTACTTATCGTGGCGGGGCATATTTTGCAACAGTGAGTGGTATGCTTTTTCTCTCGGTCTGTCCAAGTAAGGTCATCAATCAGCCATGAAATGATTTTGCCGAAAACAAAAAAAAATTTGTTTTCATCGACCAAAGCTTGGATTTCAATTTACATTAGTCGATTCTAACGATTCTGTCAATTACGCTCAATTGAGCTTTGGATCGGCGCGATTTCGATTAACAGAAACAGCTGATGAGAGTTGGAAAATCCGCGATGACGAAAGTTTTAGTCTGGTTTGTGAGATCGGTTTTCTGGCAACGTCATTTACTTTCATCCGGTATTCTTAATTACTAACTTGCGACTCGAGCGATCGTCTCGTTGAATATTGAATATTGATTTGTAGAAAAATGTTTCGTCTCGACTTTTAAGGTCATTGAATGGCCGTCCCAATTGTATATCTTTACATAGATTCAAATGAAAGGTAACGTACTTTCGACACCAGTCCATTGTAAAATTTCAAAAATTGTTCACACAGTCGACACTCGGAGGTTATGCCTTGCTGTTCCATCATCTTGGCGAGGAAAACGTTGTCACTTGAAGATTATTATATAAAAAAACAAGTTCACAAGAACTCACTGGTCACAGTCATTGATAGACAATCCGTCACAATTGATTTAAAAAAGGCGCTAACGCTCCGACACGTGGTTGAGTCTAGAGTAGAAATTCAAAGACTGAGTGTTGAACTCGGCCGGCGCGCCACACAAGTATGGCAATGTTCGGTCTGGGGGATACCCGACGTCACGAATGTTATCAGCGTTACGTCAAGCCTGCTGCCAACTGCTAGTATAAAACCTGAGGATGTATTTTATCAATGCGGTTATTCCACGTGATAGTCATATATTTTATGATCTATTCAATTGAATATGTCGTTGAACATTCGAAACTGAACTGCACCATTTATTCGTCTTTATTTTAAGAAAGCGAAAAATCACATTCATCCTAACTTTTTATTGAACATTCGTGGAAACTTTAAAAGTCCTGTTAGGATTTTAAAACCAAGAAAAGGCAATTTAAATGCTCCCAGCCAATAGTTTTGATTATAAGAAAAGATGGAAAAAAGAAAAAGATTGAAATTTATGCGTAAGAAAAAAGTCCCTAGAGATATGAACACGTGTCTGGTGATTTGGTCTGTCAAAGGCATTCAAACATTGAGCGGTTAATCATTATCGATGAATCTTTAGTCCCCTTGAGTCATTTAGAAATCTGAATAAAGACATTGAATACATTTACAAAGAATCTTATCCGTTTCTTTGATTGTATGCTTTTTGCACATTGATGTTTTCTCTTTAAAGAAGAGTTTTAATCCACAATCAAATATTTTCAACAACGCATATTTGCACAGAGATACACAAGTCAAACTCTGAAAGTTTAAAATAAAATGTTCATCTTTGCCGAAAATGTAATCGAAAGATCATCGACCACCGTCACATTTGAACTTATTTGCTATTCACTCTCTCGAACCCGGATTTCTTTATATCGCAAAATTATATAACGCGCGCAACCTGATGGAATATTCTAGTCTAGTTAATTGTGCGATTATCAGACGTCCTAATCCATTTTTTTTAAACACGCATATATTTTATCAGCTGGAAACATTTGCTTATGTATTATTTATTATTATTCGATAATTCATATCATTTTTTTGTCAATCATCATCCTACTGAAGCCTATTGCTTCAACTTTTCTCAGGCAACAGGTTTAAACCACCATATTGAAAAGATTAAGAAAATGTGCATCGCTATTATCGTGTCGCTTTTTTAGGGATTTTCAATGACTCAGCTGAGAGAGTGAGATTTGCATGTGCCAAAGCTGGCGAGCTGTCTGGCTATGACGTAGACAGAATCCACTAGAAGTGTCTTGTTCTGACTCGTTATTTTCGAGTTCGAAGTCTGCCGACTGAGTTGCTGCGTTATACTGTTGGATTGAAGTTCAAAGATGCTCGTTCACAAAAAATATTATCTCCTAAAATCAAACAAATCCTTTTAACTTGGGGAGTTGACTTTTTACATGTATAATAACTCAGTCACTTTCTTCAAAACAAAAAATTGGCGAATCAATTGTCAATATTCGAGATTGATTAGATGAGCAACTGATTAGTGTATCAGTTGCTCATCAATTGTTTGTTTTCTACTATGTTATCACATGTTGTTTTCAACAACAAACCCCAGGGGGGAGTTCCATGACTTCGGGCAAAACATGTTTACATTTGCAACCTGGAGATCACGAGAGATCCGGACAAATATTTTTGTTTCTGCGCATCTTACAGTAGACGTCTAGCTTAAAGTTTGTAGAACCGGCATTAGACGTCACTGAATGACGAAACGCGTTGAAATATTGCAATATCCAACGAAACGGTCACGAGCGGAATCTTGCAAATCTTGGTTGACAACTTTATCACATTTTGTTGTATGCTGGAGATAAAAAATTTGCATTAGTTTTGTTAGTCAATGATTTTATCTAACGAAACAATCGAACAAACATTGAGAAAAAAATATATCTCAAAATTCAAGTTTTGAGAGTAGTTCATTTTTATTCGGTTTGCCTGGTAGTTGATTTTGTATTCAGATGTAAAATAGATAAAAGAGAAAGGAGTAAAGAGAGTAAGTGGGAATAAAATTTGAACATGAAAGAGACGGTATTATTCCAACTAGACGATGTATAAATAGCAAGTTTAAAATAGAAACGTGGTCCTGATCTGTATAGTACAACTCGGTACTACAAGCGATTTTTCATTCAACGATAAATTCATTCGGAAAGCAAAATGGAAACAAAAATTGATGATGAAAAATAACGTGAATCAAAGACTTTGGATTGAAAAATTCATTTCGTTCCTCGTCACTAATCACGTCACACGGATCTTTGATCAACAAATTTTTAAGTCATCCACGCGAGACGTAATTTTGCAAAACACAGCAGAGCTGACTGACGTCGATGTTTATTTGATTATTAATTTTCCGACTCATGGAAAAGGTTATCCTTATCCATTGGTTGAATATGAAAGGATAATTCAAGTTCGAGTGAATTTCATTTGAGTCACCTTATTGCTTTCTCAGAAAGATAACGATTTTGATTGACATGAGAGACATCTGGTAAAATCCGATTGTCATACTTCTGCAAAGATATTGACGATTTTTTTGGTCTTTTTTTTTTTAGAATCTCTTGCGAAAATGACGAAAATCAAACAACTGTAAAAACAATGTGATCATCGTCAATTTATCTATCGTACGTAACGACCTACATTTGCGCATGGCTCTCAAGTACAACAAGTAGGCCGTATCCAGTGTCAGAGGTGTGGATAGAAAGCGTTATGACGAGTTTTAAAACGTGAACCAATTCGCTTACGTCAGGATCGCTTTTAAAATGCCTTATAAAATTCGTGCTTATTTTTTCGTTCTAAGTGCAGCGATAAATAACTAACATCTTGTTGTTCGGTGCATTTCATTTGTTCAAGTTCAAAATTGCATAATACAAAAAAAAAGAGAGGGAGGAGTCATTCTAAACTTGTTGCACTACTGTCAAGTATAATAGTTATCTCTTGGAAAAGAAATTGCATTTCAGCTTTATTAATCAAGTTTTGTATCGATAATTGCTTTGTTCGGATAAATTGCACCCGAAAGTAAGAGTATTTTCAATTGTAAATTCAAATATATTGTCTAATACATTCCTAGAACTGGAGCAAGTACAACTGAAACAGTTCAAACAATAATTGTTGTGCATAAAATTTAATGTACACTTGCTTTATTTATCTTGAGAATTGTGTTGATTTCAAGGATGAAATCAATTAGACGTATTATAGTCGTCTAAACATTTGGAATTCATAAAAAAAATGATGAAGACAAACAAAATACATTGAGTGGAAATTTTTTGAACAAGCGATCAGTTTATGCAACATTAAGCATATAATCTTTTTCACGTTAATCCCGGTGACTTATCGTCTGAAAGTTTCATTGACTGCTCGTCATAACTATGTGAATGTTGAAAAAAATGAAGAAAAAGAAAAAGTCTTATTTTTCTTACGCGTGTGATCAACTATATTTGCTGACTGCAATTTGAAATAACATTTGCTCGAGATATACATGCAGATACAAAACAAAACTGGGTGTTGCATTTACACTTTGCAAGTGCTTCTGTACAAGTGGCTCAATTTGATAATTTTGTTTAAAAAAATTTCAAGCTTCAAAGTTTCAAACTATATCTGAACGATGATAATAAGCTTATTTAAGAAACTTTACCCCGAAATCATCCAGATTTGCAAGATGCTGTTGGATATATCGATTATTAATCAATTGAAAAGTTGTATTGACAATAGATTAGATTTAATTCGTTTCTTTCAAACAATGATAATAACATGATAGCGTGAACTCTTCTTTGGCAGGGAAAAGTAAGTTGAGTGAGAGTGGCGAGTGAACATCACAACCAATCCTTCTGCAGGAAAGGTAGACTGCGCGTGTGCCCTGACCCGTCGTCGGTCTCTCTTGCCCAAGTGAGATAGCTGCTGCAGAACAGCTGTACAGCAAGGTCATTTTGAATGACACGTGCGAGGCGATCCGACAGCGTCACTGCTATTGGCATCCGGACTTAAATGACGAGCCCACAGAAACGACGAATCAGAATCTACAAGCCGGTATTTTTGTAACAAACAGTTCCACCATTTGGATTCCGTAATTCCCACCAACGCGTGTTACTTTCTAGTCTGATGGCGCCACTCATATTTTCTCCGTCCCAACGATTGTGTAAAGCTATATGACATTTTTAATTTATTGAACTCACGTTCGAATGCCGCCAGTACTGAATTAGTTCGTGAATATCCGAACTGGGGGCATACAGCAAAAAATCTCTCCACTCATCAAATGAAATGGTCAAACTTCCATCCTGATCCATTCTATAAAACAATTCCAAGACACAAATAAGTTTTATTTTCAAAAATTATTAATATGCAATTTGCGATTCAAGTTTACCGTTGTAACAATTTCGTGGCCTCGATTTTGTCCATATGAACTCCCAGTTCAACGAAAGCTCGTTGCAATTCTTCCAGATCGATTTTTCCTGAAAATATTACATTCATTGAACGTTTATTCTGCATTTGGAGTCTGAAGTTGATTTCATATGAAATTTAGCGTTCTCACCATCTCGGTTTTTATCTAGGTCGGTAAACTGGAGTCGCAGATTTTTCTCGTGCTCACGGATGTAGTGGATAAACTCACCCAGACTGATGTCACCGCTTTTAGTCTTATCCGACCGGGCGAGAAAGCTCTAAAAAAAACATAATCATCATTTAGTTAAAAGCCAATGAGAAAGTCATGTGGCATCTGGTGAAATGTTAATAAATAAACTTGTTAATGCTATTTGATCGAATGAGATTACACTTTCCATGCAAGTATCTTTTTGTCTTTATGAAAGAAACCTTAGGATTTCGTAGGTCATAGACGCAATGAGTCGGATGCAATTATTCAATTGTGTTTTCGTTCATGATACAAACGAATTGAACTGAATTATGCGTAACAGTTTATCGTGGACTTTAATACAATACCTGAGATATGATACAAAAACCATGATGTCATAGTATTTTAGTATTACAAGTCATATAGAGAATCGAACTGCACAGTCTGGTCAATTTTATAATTCACCAACTTGTTAAAGGCATTCAGTAGTGATTGTACAACAAATTTACATTTCTTGCATTTATATTATGATATAAAAAATGCAAAACGTTTCAAACTAAAGACACAATAATTGATAAGGTAAAAATGAATTTATTTCTATATCATGAATCTATTTTTAGATTTTTAGACTCGTCAAATAAATTTGCAATTGGTTTTTTTTTTTTAAATTAACAAAAAGTAGTCATGTTGAAATAACAAAATAAAAAATAATAACAATATAAAAACTGAATAATAGTACATTGAAAAATTATTGTCATAATAAAGGTAATGAAAAATTGAATGGAAAACAAATCCTTTGGCAGTGTGTCAAGCTCTGAGGTGACAGGTTTGAGGTTCGTGCGTGGAATAAGTGTGTCCTAACCTCTGCATAGCGTTTGTGTACGCCGACCTGATGTAGAACCCTGGACAGATCGTGTATGTCGATCCTGCCGTTACCATCCTGGTCAAGTTGCTGAAATATCTTCTCAAATCTCTGCTCGTCCTGCGAGGACATCTCGTGAAGATAATGCGCCGGCATGACCACGTCTTTCTCTCTCCCTGATGGCATCTCGTTAATTTCTCGTTGCAAAGTATTTTACCGATCGCGCCACATGTCAAGCGTGCATGTGCGCAAAAAAATTCTCCAAAATTCTCCCAGCCACTCGGATATCACACTCAGTTGAAAATTCGATCACACTTGTTAACGACAACGCGAATAAATAACTTATTTAATTAGGCAACAAACTGTGAACGAACAAATTGGACTTGTAGAAAAATTAGAAATCAAACTTGGACGAAGGAGTGACAATTAGCAGATCCGAATTGGCGCGCGAAAATATCGTGGCCGACGGCGACGCATGACGGATCGGCGATTTTTTTCTTGTTTCGATCGCGAAAAGAACGGCTGAGTTAAAAAGAAGAAGAAAAAAGAAACTTGAGCACGCCCGATAATCCGTACACTTGCTAGGCTTCGCGCGTTATCACACGTTTGCGAAAGTACACGTTCTAGGACGGGCCAACGAGACGGTTTCGTTGTTCTCGGTCTACTGTAACTTGAGCTTGTGCGGTACGGTTTACACCCACCCGGAATCTTGGAATCTTAAATTTTCAGACAATGACGAGGAACGTGCGAAACTGCGCGATCCAATTCAGTTGCTGCTGGCGCGAGCTTTTGGACTCTCTTTTTCTCTTCTCCTTTCCAGAATGATGTTGATAGTGGCGCCATCTCAAGGGCGAAAGGTCCTAACTAGCTGCGCTGGAAAATTGACCTCTGACAGAGAACAAGTTGTATTTTGTAGAACCTATATGCAACAATTTGAAACAACGTTTCATTTCATTCGAAACATTCTTTATTATATTTGATTTTATATATTTTTTATTTGAAATTATGGATAATGAACAGCAGTGTTAAAACTGGTTCGAATATTTCGATGACTATTTTTCTACCATTAGAACTTATTTAGAATTTGTTTCCAGAAAATTAAAAACAAATTAGGACAAAACGGTGATTAAGAACACTGTTTCAAATAAAAGGATTTTACAAATACAACCGTAAAAATGGAGAGACCTTGATTTGCAAATAAAAATGTTAGATAAGGAACGTTAGGTAAGTCGTTGAAATCACATTGATCGCTAATTTGCAATGAGCTACTTGGATTCCAGAGCATTATTCCAACATAAAGGATAAATTACACTCTTAGGTATATCTTCATCATACCAAAAGTAAAAATAAAAAAACAATTTCTACAAGTATAAAAATCAAACGAAACATTGTTAGGGAATTTCTTAGTGACATCAAAATCGCATTCTTGGATCATTTTTGTATATTGTTAAAAAAAAATATAAACAAAGTTGTATGCACAAAAAAATGCAAACATCTGTACAAATTGTTCGGTTGTTACATCAATGTCGTCTGGCCATTTTTCTTTCAAGTTTGCGTTGTTTCTTTTCATCTTTTTCTGTGTCGGCTTGTTGTGGTTGTGCGAAAAACCAGGGAGCCAGGATGTTCACCCATAACATATAAACTCCTCTTAAAGGAGCCTGGAAAAAACAAATTAAAAAATTAATCAAGTTGCAACCAACTTACAATTTGTGTATAACAAAAAAATAGTTTTCATATTTACCAGCAACCATAGGAGCCAAAAATAATTCGATATGAGAGAAAGTACTTGGCACCCAGCAGTCAAAATGATTAAATCTTTGATATGCCTATGCAAAAAGAGTACAATTAGAGCATAAAAGTGTATTCAAATAAGAATATACAAAAAATACTTATACGATTTTCACACGCCAACAATAGACACTTACTCAGCAATACTTCCTTCCATATTCAAATCAATGCCAGAATCTATAATTTGTCCAGATTCTGTGTATTTTGCCTTAGCCATGTAAGACATGAATTGATATGCTGCCGAATAAACTATTCCAGAAAATATAGTCATAGTCTAAAAGAAGAAAATTCATGATTAATCAATGTTATAAAAAAATCTTCTGAAATAAACAAAAACTTACAATCGTTAGTGTTGTGAACTCAAAGAACACCATCGTCAGAGCAAAATTAATTGTCACAGCGATGATGACCATATTCCTATAGAAACTCAACGTAGCAATATTTTCGTCCACAATTTGTTTAGCTCCCCTTGTTGCAGTCTTGGTACTCTTCACCGGAGGCTGCAAACATCATCGAAATATTTTTTACAATATAATTCAAACTGATAAATAAAAGCCGACATAAAAACACATTAAAGTAAAGTCACGTTCGAATCTGTTTACAACTTACCGCCATGATATTGAAGTAGGAACTGTTAAGCAGTTATAAAAATGTCGAAACGAACTGATAAGTAACAAACCCAACACTAAAACGTGTCCAGCTATCAATTATTTTGCACTACAATCTGTCACATGGCAAAAGTCAAATTCTAAGATACGTTTCATACGGCTGTGACCAAGCAGACGGCTTTTGTTGGCGTTCGCGTCGTGGAACTGGAAACGTCACAAGTTTCTTTCCCAGTAGACAACAAAGTACTCTTCAATTACCAACAATCAACAAGGTAGTGCCCAACCTGTAATACCGACTGAGTGAAAATGAGCGCCTTATTTGATTTTGTCATTAAGTTTTCATTACCGTTGCCTTGAGCTTGTGCAAAAATAAACAAACAACAGAGTCGTGAATGAGGAATTTGAATTTGAGGTTAACGGACGGCTGGTGTTGCGTTGGTTTGATCAACTGCGCCCAGTTGGACGGAACAATTGACTGTCCCCGGACGAAAACATTTTGGCGGCAGATCGTCTGCGGAGTGTAGTTATGGTGTGTTCGGTTTGGAGGCTCGAGGCGCGCGCTCGTGGCCCGTACTTGCGCCGTAGCTAGTCAGTCGCACGGCCTGGGCGCCTACTGTCGGTTGCTTTGTGTGATCGTCCAGCAGCAGCCCCCAGTAGCACACGCAAACCCATGGCCACCGTCGTCGCCGGTGCCTCGTCGCGTACGGCGCTCTTCGTCTTGCGCCACTTTGACGTGACCCGGCTGTTTGCCGCCAAAACCACCATCACAAAATACCAACACGTGAGTTCCCCTCGGTTGTAACATTTTTCGTCCGCCCAAATTCTTTTCCCGAAAAAGCTCTCATCTACGACAGTGCCAAAAGTGTTTTTGCCACGTATCAGCAAAAACGTCCAAACAAGGCGACGAGACCGCTTTGTTTTTATCGTCCCGCCTTTCTTTCCAGTCCTGATAATAATCACGGGAGATACAGATCAACAAAAAATCGAGCAGAAATAAAGGACCTAAGGATTGTTTCTTCTTGTTATTTTTTTTTTTTTTTTTTTTTTAATTTCATGTCGCGAATTAGAATTTGACCTCCGCAGGGGTGTGCGTGCAAGTGAACAAGATGAGGTTTGCATTTTTTTCTTTTTTTGCAAAATCGCATTTTTTGTTATTGGTGTTCGGAATGAGCGTCTCGTACACGAGCGGAGGAGGATATTTATTTTTGGAGTGTATGATGGGTTGTGGAGTATCTGGTCTGACGAGTTCATCTGGTTGGTGTTTCGGAAAGACGTCGTTGAAACTGTGAAATTCAATCGAGGTATAATAACCGTCAGCTGGAGCACAATGCCATAGTGTGATGATTATGTTAGCTAGAGGACTCATGTATAGGGGACGCTAGACATCAAAGCGATAACATAAATAAAAACTGAGATAGTACGTACGTACTCACACACACACTGGCACACACTCACACGTCACGACAATCTTCATATCACTCACCGGCTGATCATTAGAATTAAACATGACATGACTTTTTTGATTATTAAATCTCTTTATTTATATCGTACTTTTATTTCTCTTTATTACAATATCTCGTTTGTTGTTTTCATTCGTCTTTCATTTCTCTCATTTTGCCCATTTCTTTTGCAGATTTCGATTCAGACAAGAAGTTCGGTATGAAAAATCCGGGGAAAAACAATGTTCATGACAAAATGCACGCAGCTTTGGTTGAATTCATTTTGGAACACTTAAGTTCACGCCGGTTTAATTGTTTCATCTCACAAATACGTGCTGCGCTACACGAGAACGCAATCAGAGGAGCTTTTACAATATAATAACCGGAGAGATTTATCGGATTTGAATTTCAGTTTGTGAAATTTGGGATATTGTATTAGTTTTGAGGATTGAGCTGTTTGAACAGAGAATTGAGGTGTAATTAATGTGTAACCTTTATGCCTTAAAAGACAGGCTTGATTTTAATTAGTTTGACCTATATCTGAGAACCTTAGACCTATAACTAACAGAAGAGTATCAGTCTGGACTTTTATTGTTTAGTGTTTGTGGACGAATTTTTATATAAAGAGTTGTCGGTTTTATTGGCATTCGACAAGAAGTTATGAGTCATTAGTTCACACGAAGCATGTGTTGATTGATGTCTTCAAACATCAGTTTCCCAACAGAGAAAAATTATTTTCAAACGGGGAATTATTGTTTGATCGGCACCTGTTAATGTTTTGAGTATGAATCGTTAAGACAACATGTTTGAAATGAAAATAGCAATTTAACGACTAAATAAAGGCAGTCGTCAGCCGAGTGAAGGTCACTCATCATTTTTTTTCTTTTGTCCATTTTAAGGTGAAAGTTATAACTGGACAGGTAACTCTTGCATAACTTCATATCAATCATGACTATATTATAAAGGACAGAAGAATAAGTTGAAACTTATAGGGATTAGCTAAAATTTGAAGAACTGTTTCTAACCGGACAGGAAAAGTGCTCTGCCGTGCAGAAAATCAGATAATTTTCGAAGCAATGTACAACGTGACGAGTAGAAAATATTTTACTCGAGCTTTTAGTATTCTAGGGAGAAAGTTTCGCGAGAATCGTGAAAGAAAAATTTCTTCTGACAGATCCGTACAAAGGATTTGCTGCTTACTTAATCGTGATGGAGAATGCATCTTTTAATATTCAAATTCTAGGACATACCTCAGCATCGTGTGGCGCGTGTAATAATGAAGATGGACTCAGCTATTTAACACTTAAAAGTCCATCGCGATTCAGGTTGCTCAGATTAAAAACTTTGCAAGATGATTTTAATTCGCTTTACATTCAAATTTTGTTACCTGTACTCCGAGGTTAATTACACGTTAAATGACGAGATTAAAATTTTATTCTTTTAGATTCGAGAAAAATGAGATCAAAACTAAAAACCAAGATGAATGTAAATTTGTCTTGTTGTGAAGAAAATTTTTAATGGAAAACTAGAGCGACGAAAAATAAGAGATCAAGTCCACTGGTTACATCAACCTCAGCATCATGTTATCAGTAAGCTGATTGTGCCTGCGGATTTATAGACGACAGGGATTTGAGAGATGTTAGGATTATTATTTTATCATTAAGACCATGGAACAGTATTGGAAAAGCGACTTATAAGAATATTCATTAAAAATTCAAAAAAAACCTTGTCATATCAATAATAGAACGATATGAATTATCAACAAAAGTACGTGACATGTTGCACAAAAGTAGATGAAAATCAGATGTACGTATAAACGCTTACGTATAAATTTTTTGTTTGACAAAAAAAAACTCTAAAACTTGCAAATAAATCAAAACAAAAAGATGACAGATCAAAATGAAGAATCCGAGAAGTATAATTGCGACATGAACGATAACTATTTTTAATTAAGTTTTATGCATAATTAGTAAAGGACAGAGAAAAAGTTTGAAATTGAGGAAACAAATCTTCAACGTACAATTGTAATAATAATTTTAATGTATAAGCACATGTTTTTGAATCAAATCACTGTAAACCGTTTTACGAGATAATACAGAATAATGACGCTGGGAACAGGTTTTTTTGTTTCACTAAATTGAGCTACAAAGAAATACGATTGTTTTATAATTGATTTATCAAACGGAGTGAAATGGCACGTATAATTTTTTTGTTTCAACTTTAAAACATTCGTGTTAATTTAACATAAAATGATAGCATTGGTTAACTTCGTTTTCGCTTTGCTTATATACAGAGCATACATATGTAATTATACGAAAGCATTAAGATGCATGGATACTCTACTGTCAGACATGTAATTAAAATCATTGTTGTGTGTTGAACATAATGTTCAAAGCTGTGAGGTTAGTGTGACTAAAATAACCCAATGTACATAAAATGAAAGTGATAGGCCGATGGTAAAACGATAATTTCATTTGGAAACTGATTCAACATGATTACTGTTTATTAATTATGTTTACTTAAGAACAGCTAACAAACAGTTGTACCATTTAAAAAAAAATGCTCAAGCCAGACGTTTTGAATAATACAAAAAGTTAGAATAACTTTAATGTTATCGTAAAAGCCATTTTCAGCAATGAATATTATCCAATGAAATAAAAAATATGTGAGAAGATGAAGATAATCTCCAAGAACTGTCAACGATCTTGTTCAGTTTGTCACCGTCTTTTAGCACTTGAGTTTTCGTTATTGAGTTTTCATCTCATCTTCGAAGGAAACGTGGATTATGTTTTTCGTTGCCGTCTCAACTCTAGCAGCTAAATTATTCAGTGTAACAACTTTGAATTGGAGAGTGACAAAAACGCGTAAAATGTATTTTAACGGATCTCATTAACGAAATGATAAAAAGCAAAATAAAATACCCGTGGTGTCGCATAATATTGATTCATATGATGTGTTGCATTTTTCATTACATTGATCTCATGTTTTTTTATGTCAGAGACCACAATGCATTTGCAAACAGTACATTTAAATTACTTTTACAGTTTTAAATTTACAATCCGTTCCTTGAAAGTGGTTGAGAAAGAATTGACTATGAAGAAAAAAATTTTAATCAAAAATAAAACGAAACAATCAAAGAGCAACGAAAAAAGGAATCGTAGATGATTGCCAGAGAAATTATGTAATACATTACACTTGCTGTCGTTGGTTCTCTGCAATGTTTTGCCAGCGATGAATTGAGCCAAATTAGCCAGCGTCCAACAACAGTGATGCAAAATTGCCAGCAAAAATATTGTACACAATTATTGAAAGCTGTTATTTTCGTATAATTAACCATTAAAACGACAAAAAACGAATTGAAAAGAAAATAAACTTGAACAAGATCGAATTGAATGTTGATATTCACAAGTTTCAAAAATAGCATTACTCCGAAGAAAAATTTGCAGTGTCAATGACGTAACTGAATTTCTAAAAAAAATAAAAACTGAAAATGCAACTAGCTAAAAATGGTTTGTTAACTAGATAAAAGAAAACCTTTGTCACTAGTATTTTTGCCCGTGGCTGATGTGTCGAGAACGAGAGAGAAATTATTTTAGCGAAAATGGAAGTAAATTAGAGGAAAGAGCAATTTGCAATCGTTTGGTTGACAGAGCGTATGTTTTGAGGTAAAGTTATGGATGAATAACGAGTCAACCGTGTCGAATATGTTTTCTTTCGCAATTCACTTCTGTCTCGTGTTTCTGTGTCTGAGTTTGACGACTGATAAGTTATTGCAGGATTAAAGATCACTGTGTTGCACACCACTCATGTATGTGGTTCGCTCGTAAAATGCAGTACTTTCATTAATTGGCCTTGTTCTCTAATCAGAGGACATTTCACTGTGACATGAAATGCTTTCACACAAATGAAGATTAGTTCATTGATTTAATAATCGCACGCCCAGGAGACTTGCTTCAATTATTTCTTGTTTATGCAACTTTAATCGCCATTCGTATTGCCAAGAAATTAACATCTGATGATATTTCAATTCAATTTGAATGATGAAAATAAAATTAGTGAAAATAATTAGTTATGATGATTATATAAAATTTATCAAATGAAATTGTTTTTGTAAAAAGAGGGTGATTGACTCTTAATTAAACCATTCATTTGTGAAAGCAATTATAAATAATTGTTTCGCATAATAACGAAAATCTTCAGTCAAGACTTTTTTCCACTCATTCACAGAAGTATACGATAGGGTGTACTCGGTTTGTTATAATAAACTCATTGCCGGTGTGCCTAAAAAAAGAAAAAAAGCAGAGCTTAAGTAACTCTTGAGAAAGCGTCATTCATTTCGAAATTAGCCTCAATGATTTACAGTTTGCTTTTAATTATTATCAAGAGATTCGTGTTGCGTTGAAGTTAATTTTTCAGCTGAATGCAAATTCAATAAAATTCTGAAAAAATTGTTTTCATTGAATAATGTTATTTAGTATCATTTAATTTTCTTAAGTAAGTCTTAAGTAAGTTATTGTAATTAACTGTATAAGATAAATTGTACAATAGGTATTTGCTTCCACAAAACCAACCGCCTTTTAGAGTATCAGTTTTGCATAAATTTCACGGTTTTTTAAATCTTCGAGGTCGAAGTGTACTTGTATAGAAATAAAAGCGGGCCAGTGAAGCGATCGATCCCATAACAACTTTAAATTTGAACGAAACCTCTACCGAATTCAAACAAACGATAAACATTTATCTTAGCATCAATATGCAATATGAAAATTGGCTGGTAAAAATGGTTACAGCTTGTCATATATTTTATTCAACAAACTCTGGAATGTAAAAAATTGACATCTTACGAAAAACTGGAGGAAAAAAATTAACTTGAAACAACAAACGGGGTTATAATAATAGAACGTTTCCTTTTTTTCCTCTGATAATAAAATGTTCATTCCGTTTTATTTTTAGTCACTATGATCTGTTCGCGTTGTGACATTGGTACAGTAATAAGCGGTTCATCTATTTTGTTTTATGCAAAGGTGAAAATCACACTCTTATACGTGACATTCTACGCGATAGTAGCAGAGATAATAAAACGTGACCTCAAAACACCGAAGATTCTTTTTTTCATTTCGATCTGTAACTAACTCAATCAATTGCTTGCATATGCAGAAAAAGAAAAGTTCTATTGAAATTCTGAAGTGCATTGAGAATGAAAATTATTGCTTTGACATAATTTCTGACTAAAGTGAATGAATGTTAAGTGGTTTGAAGGGATAAAATTAGTTACATCGATGAAAAATTTAAAACTATCGAGCATTATTTATTCAATATTGCATTAAATTCTCATCATCAGAGGTAGACTATTCAAGATTATTTTTAACTTTATTTTGCCTCTAATTTTTATTCAAAGAGATTTTGTTGATGATGAATTTTTGTGTTATAAAAGCTTGCACTAATGAACACATTTTTGAAGTTCTGAATCAACGTTTAAGTTGAGGTAAAGGTTACAAAAACAACCCGCATGTTTGACAATTTATGCTTGCATTTGCTTTTTATTCAGTAGGTAATGTGATTAAAGTGAATATAAGCTGATTTCACTCGGTTCCCTCGTGCCGATTGGGATTATTCGATATTTATTCGTTCATTTTTGAGGCCTCAATAAATAACGCTAGCTGATAATGTAACGTCAAAATAACTGCTATCATTTTTTACATTATTTTCCAATTATGATAGCAATTTTCAAGAAGACAATGCAAAATCTGAAGTTGAATTTAACTTTTGAAAATTGTGAATTTATAAAAGTACTTGTACATTTGATTGATGGATCAAACGAAGATGGTATCTTTTTTGCATGAAAATGTATATGTTTCGTTTTGATAAATTTAATTTTCTGTCTGGGAAACGTGTGGTTAACTAAACACAACCGTACAATATGACAAAGTTGTTGAACGTAAAAGTGTTGCCCGAGTTTCGATTTTTGCTGGTGCAAAATCAAGATCGAGTTATATTATTGTGTATACTTAAAGTTGAACGCAGTTACGGCGCTGTCACCGGGGAAACGATGATTTTATGAAACGAAAATGTTGGAAGCTAATTATGTCGCTCGAAATTGAATTTCTCCAAAGCTCGCTCAACTATTTTCAGAGAGAATGCATCGTCGTGAGATGATATCTTTAATTTTTGGCATTCGCAGCACATATGAATTTCAAAATAGATGGACAAGCGGGTTGTTTTATGTTTCCATTATTGCAATAATAAATAATAATAAAATAATAGATTCGTGACATCATCAATCTCGGGTAAAATTTCATTCGGTCATAAAGAATGGCTCTGGTGTATAAAATTCAGCAATTTGTTAAAATTTAAAACCTATTTCTTGCCAAGTATTTCGAATTTCACGAATTTCACTATGCAGGTTTTGCAACCCAGAAAGTGCGATAATAACTGGCAATAGATTATGTAGGATCATCACTCTAAGCCTGTGGTATTAAAGTAAAGTAAACGCCTTCTTTAACATTCTGGTCACGAGTCCTGTATTTCGATCTCTTAAATTGCAATCAAGTTGCAAAAATCTAACCATTTTGTCTCGATGCTTTCGACGATATATTTATCTCCACTGTTAAAACAAGTGTCTTAATCTAAGACTGTTTTACATTTTTTTTTTCGTTTTGAAATAACTTAAATTAAAACATTAGAGCCTGAATGTCTAATTAACTTCAATTTAGACATCTTTAAAGAACCATTTTCTGTGTGTATAAAATGGATTTTTTTTTTCAGAAAAACAATTTTTGTGTGAATTGAATTATATTAATTTTTATATAATATTATCACTTGAATTATTAACTTCTTAGATTATTAGTAGACTGCCTTACCTCGTTTTTATCATGAAAATGCCTCGGAGGCTTATGAACTTTTTTTCTCTTATTATAAAAGTTACATCTTTTTCACTCCTTTGGTATCGATTTATTAGGTGCAGCTTTTTTTTGCATTTTGTGCATGAAAGAATTGTAATCAACTAACGGAGTTTGAGTTCATTCGAGATTTCATTTCATGAATGTCGGTGCACATAGAATGTTCAGTTGTATTTGAGCTTTCTTTTCTATTCCATTTTGTTGGTCAAAATGATTGGAGTTGTTTCGAGTAATTTTTTATATATGAAGAATGTGGAGTTGGATTCAGCTAATAAGATTAATTAGCACCCAAATATTCAACTCTTGAAACGCAATTGGAATGCATTCATCTTGTTTCTCAATGAAAAAGCACTGTTAGTTTAGCTGGATTTTTTATATTTATTAAGATCTTAGTATATGATTAATCTTCAATGCATTTTAATTACCGATGGAAAATTTACTCGAAAAAATTCCAACACAATCACGTCATTTTTCTGTTGAAAATGATTGCAAAAATGTATATATTTATAAAAACAGTGATAAAAACTTCCGCAATGAAATTATGAATGTCAACGAAGTTGCATGAATTTAAAAAACTTCTCAAAAGTTGATATGTCTCTTGTGTTCCACGACGCCTCTATATTTAAATAAAAAAAACTCAATCTCATCGGGTATGAATATTTTATCATAGGAAAATAACAAGTATCCGTCAGTGGTCTAGAAGTTTTAATTCAGTTACGATTTGAGTTTCACAGTATGCGCACTCCTATGCGACTCGAATCGTGTCATCATTTTATATAAACGACTGCAATGATAAAAAAGTACGAAAGTAATCAAATGCATTACAGGGATCCCATTGACATCATTTTATATTTTTAAATACAGTTGTAAACCCTAGCATTGTACTTTTCTATGTCGAAACTTCAAGAAAACAAAATTAAAATTGCATCAGATAGAAAATCAGCAGTTATAAACGTGCAAACCACTAAGGGATAACAGCGACCACTTTTTTTTCTCGCAATGCGAAAACAAATTGATGTCTCTATCAGTGTTTGAAAATGTCTATTTTATCGCTGATTTTTTTTTGTCATCAATAAAAGTTAAATTCAATTTTCTAACTTGTTGGGGGGTACATCTGTTCAACCCAAACAAATGGTATGAGAATTCAGGGCGTTTCAAATAATGAGACTGCGGAGGAAGCTGCAGTAAGAACTGGGTGAGTGAAGGGCATCGATCTACGGGGCACCTCCCAGTTACACCCTTCGTATTGCAAAAATACACTTTTGAACTTGCAACACCGAGCGTATAATGTCAATCGCGTGTCCGAGCAGAGGGCTCATCGAGACACTTTTCCGCCACTCTTGGCCCACTTTCCTGGCTCCAACGAATCGGGCCATCTACAGCAAGGAATTTTCCTTGACCTGGGCTTAATAGCAAACGACGCACAAAAAACATCCCAGCCGTACAAATTACCAAACAGATTACTCTCGGCTCAAATACAAACTTTTTTTTCATTTTCTTTTAGGTTTTCACTATGTAAATTTGACAAAATGAACTTTTTTTTTTCTCCTTAAACGCACAGAGGCCGAGAAAAGAAATAACCGAATAAAATAACTTTTGTGTACGGTCATAGTATCATTAGTAGAGCAGTAAACTTTTATTGTCAAATTCTAATACAAACAATTTTGCATGTACAGTGTGAGAAGCCTATCGATCCGATGGTATATTTTACATGTTCGATATCAGTTGAGGATTTGATAGATATATATATGTTTCGTGGATTAAACAAGCTGGTCCAAGCGTATCTTAAACGAATGTCAAGGTAATCGACTGAAAAAAGCTCCGCGGTGACTCTGAAAATGTGAAAAAGTTGTTTCAACTTTTTTAACTGTAAAATTTGCTCGCTAGCAACTGATATAAAAAAATAAGTACCATAAATTGTAGGTACGTGCTTGCATTCTCTCCAGAGGCAGAAAATATCTAGTTTTCATTTATTTTGTAAAATCCATTCTTTATTTTATATAAAATCATCTAGATTGAAAAATAAAGTTGACAATTGGAATTTATTGAATCGCGCAGAGAAAATAATCATTGATGAATTTTAATAAACGTTCATTAAATTACTTGAAAGTAAATAATGTTTGATAACCACCACAAACGATGGAAACATTGCTTCTACCATTACGTTATTGGACAAGTTTCTGACGAAGATTGACGCAACAAACGTGTTTGACACTGAAAGCCATAACCGAAAAAAAAAACTATGCAAAATCAGTGTTCAATTCGCCAGTTTTGACGTCACAATTTGATGATATATTGCAAGTTGTGGTTCTACGCCTGCAATTAAAATTCTCATCAATCATTCACAAATGAATCGCGTTAATTGAATTATAAGATAGATTTCATTATTTCTTATTTTTAAAAGTTTTTTTGAATGAACACTTTGTTTTTTTAATAAAAACAACCGAAAATATATTTCAACATGACGGCACATGACCCTAAAAGAAATATATAAATTGGAATAATAGCAAATGCGATTAACGACTCTTAACAATAAAGCCAGCGATAATTAGCCCGGTGGTGTTTATCGTCACGTAATATCGTTGGTGGTGTAGACAAATCAATATTCGTGGCTCTTGAGGAAATAGTGCTCATCATACAAAAGTGACATCTAAAATGCATTTTATTGCTGAATTTGCATAATTTCCTACTTGGAGGATCTTTTCTGATTTTTTTTTCTAACCGACAAACGAAGATATTAAAAAACAATGAACAAATGTAAATGAGTCATTTGAAAGTGTATTTTTGAAGAACTGAGTTGAAAATACTTACTTTAAAAAAAGTACTGTAAAGCTCTTGTTGTTAAATATTCAATTGTATAAGTATTCCGGGTCTTTCAGAATATTGTAAAACCGGGATGAAAATCGCTGTGAAAATATAGTAGAATTTCTCTAGTGCGTAAATTTGTTTCGATTCCTTAGGGGATAAAGTTTGTTGAAGCTGGGTATACTAGCCTAACCCAAATTCAGCGAAATGTATCAGACTTGCTTTACTGAGCGACCTCATAATATACTTAATAGATTCAATTTGAGTAATAAAAATTTAATTTAGTTGAATGCCTATTGTAATATCTCCTTTAAAAATTGTCAAAGAGATAACCTTTTATAGCTTCTTTAGTGTCGATAAAATTACTCTTCTGTAAAATAATAAGAGTGATTCGAGAACCATTAAAATGATCACTGTATATAATGTTACAACTTTTTCAATAATTGAGATCAATGTGCAATTATTAATTGAAATTCAATATTATACAGGAAACATGGTGTAGAAGATGGCGAAATATTTCTCAACGAAACCTCTCGATGACGACAAATTCCTTCTCACCGCGTCTAAGCTCGTACTTAAAAAAGGACCAAGAAAACACAAAAGATGTCAAAGAGACGCCACTTGCATCATCATCGTTGGGTAACACAGAGACAAAGGACGGCAAAAAGTTATCCGGAAGCGACAAATTTGTTGATGCGACCGGTGGTGAGTTGTTGTTTTTTGTTATTTTTTAATATGAAAGTTTTTTCGCAGCCCACAATCCTTCATCACGAATACAGTGGTTGCAAATACAAATTTCAAGTTTTCTCTCGGCGAACAAGGCTAGTAAATTAGGGTTTAAAATCAAATTTGCATTAACGAGTCTCATGAATATATATTATTGTCAACAATTAAAAGTTTCTGTTCTCACAATTCACCGCGGAATTCGATTATGAAAAAAAATGGTCGATTTGTTTGGTCCTCGCAATCAGACGATTGTAAATTTGAAATTGCTCTCAACTTCATATGACACTTTGGTTTCAACGATCGATGCAAGCCAATTACTATATAGATCCTCCTGATAATAGATTTGAGTGCTATAATTCGTCCGGCCGAATGAGCGAATCAATAAATTAATGAGATTTCGAACATAGTGACTCTACATCATTTTAGCACCTCTTGTGATTCGTTGCTAACTCTGTGATCACGATTCAAAGTGTATTAATTAATAATTAATAATAATGATGTTTCTTAACATAAATAAGTGATCAAATTTTGTAAAACTTGTTCTAAATGCAAAATTAATCAAACTAATTAAATCAAACCGATGTAATCACCCGATTAAACTTTGACTTAATAACACCCCTTATATAATCTCCGACCGATTGTTCGGGTCGTCCAGGCTATCTTCTAACACTTGAAACTCCTCAAATTCCATTTTACCGAAATCTTGGTTGCGCATCCAGTGATTCTCATTAATCTGCCAACCTTTTAGCGTGCTGTTGCCACTAAACAGAATGGAGTTTCCCGAGTAACAGCCCAAGTCGAATTCTCGTGCTTCATCTTTTTTGGGCTCCAAACCCACTACCACCGGAGGCTCTCGTTTGTTATCATCTTCTAGAATCTCTTTCTCTTTTTCTTCCAGCGAATAAATCTCAAGGCTCGAAGCTTCCTCAACAGGCTCGTACTGTCTCACATCTAGTGGATATCTATCTTCGACTAGCCGACCGGTAAGTTCAAGCCTACTGTCGCAAGAGTTGCTTTTCACCAGACGGAACTTGAACCAATCTTCATCTAATTTGTTTGATCGTTTTGACGAAGGAACCGGTGATATCATCGGAGCATTGTAGGCATTGACTACTTTTCCCCCATAATACGTGATCGAAGTACCACATTCTCTGATCTTCTTTAAGACATCTGGCGAGACAAAGTGTCCCATCTTTTCAGTTCTTGCCGAGTCCACGTGACATTCAATTTCGTCTTCAGAACTGCAGAGGCAAACACTTCCAGGATCGGTGTCAGGATAGTCGCTAGAAACACCAGAACTAACGCTGCCTGAGTCCCAATATTGTTTCTGGTTTGAATACTTTTTGTTTCCAGGTCTCTGGAGGTGCAGATTTGGTGTATGAGATTTTTGGTTTTTCAGTGAACTTGGAGAAGAGTTTCCGCTCTGTGCTTCGAAACACTGGGCCAACATTTTTGTCTTGGATTCACACCGAAGATTGTCCTTCTCGAGCACGGACTCCTTTGATAAATTATTTCTTCTGAGGTTTTCAAAATGCTTCTTTAGGTCCTTGGCCCGACTGGAACATCTGGACCTATTTGCCCATGCATAAAATAGCAAACAAAGATTTAGTTAGGTTGTGATTGAACGATAATAAAATCTTAATTTTAATCTCTGAGTTATATGAAAGATGAATTAATTTGAACGTTCAGTTTAATAACCTTGTAACAAGTTATGGCCGATCATTTTTGTTAAATAAATAAGCCCGTTTAACAGGACGGATGTAGCAAAGTGAATCTCGAAATATGGTTACGAAATATTCCTATGAGAAGATTTGAAATATCGAGTTTCTGGTGCATACAAACGTACATGATAAATTTCAAGTTGGCCTTAATTTCCATATAAATTTAATATCACGGATGAACACAAATACGACCAATTTTAATTTACAACTTCTAGAAATGTTTCGTTTTGGGAAAATATCAACGTTATTGAATACAAACTATTATTTTCTTATCTAGGTCATAGTAATCCTGACCTCATCAGTAAATCAAACTTTTTTGATTCACTTTATTTCTCTTCTCGGTCTTCTTCCACTTATTTCATTTATTGTGTTGTTTTATAATTTTTGAATTTTTATAAATTTATTCCTTTAACTTGATAGCATAAGCTTAAAAGATTGTAAGGTACCTGCACTCCTCTTCTTTGCCGTCTTCTTTTCCCTCTTCGATTTTAAGATCCTTAGCTTCTTCGGTTAATTTATTTGTATTTTCCTCTTCTTCTTTCTTTGAACTCTCCTCCTCTTCTTTGTCTGTGCATTTACCAGATTGTTTCACAGACCTTTTATCGCCGGACTTGCCTCCATTCTTGAAAGTCGCCTCGAACATTTCACGTACATTTCGCACAGTGTCAGGATTTGGAAGTTCGTCGTCTATCAATTCACGGTTGACACGGATAGGCTGATAGAAGAAATGTTTGCGTAATGACGATTGTCGGCACGTTTTGTTGCCTGTTTTCTCACTCGATTTTATCGTCTTTCTCTCTGTGCTCCGATTTTCAACTGACAATTTACTCCCACTGACATTTGTCGTTGCACTTTTCATTGACGTCGGTTTACGATCGATCGACTCTGCACGTACGGGTTCTATGATCACGACATTATTATCCAACAGCAATTCCTAAAAGAATGTACCAATTACTTGATTGTAGATAAATCAAAATTGAAATGTGAATAAACAGAGAGTTTTTACTGTAATTTTATACCTGAAAAGAGTACTCCTTCAGATATTGCATTAACCCGTCATAAGTGACGTCACTGTTTCCAAAATTCGCGTACAAATTTTTGCCAAACAAGTTCGATTTGACAATTTTGTATCGCACATGATTAAATTCTGGCTCGCCTGGATCCTGATCGATGGAATCGGCGCAACTTCTTGACCTCGTCAGAGTCATGTGTCCAATTTTTTTGTCATCGTAATGATGATTCTTTTCCACCGAGCTTGATTCAAGAATTTTGACTTCGGTGCCATCGTCAACTGAGTGTCTCCTGATGTCACTGTCGCATTCAGAACCCAGACCTGGGTCAGAACTATCTGATCTGGTTTCGAAACCAAAGCTGCCCTTTACAGCACTGCAGGCTTTCCCGATGATGCTAGATGTCTCCTTCACAATACGCTCAAACTTTCCTTTGTTTTGACGATTTCTGAGACATTCTCTGTCTAAGGTTTTACTTTCAAAAAAGTTCCTTACGTCTGTTATATTTGATTCATCGTTTTGACTGTTTTCCTTGTCTAAAAATAAAGTAATGATTAAAATAGAGTTTGAACATTCAAATTACAAATAGTGCTAATTCATTACCGCAAAAATGTTTGAAAAATGAAGAATGAATGATATAAACTAAAATTTTCCTGATAATGTAATTATATGATTTGCATCTACGAGTAATTGCTCAGACATAAATGATTACTATGAGTATGAGAGCAATTCCCAAAAATAAATTAAATTTTATGAACTTAGCAGTAATGCTCTAGAATGCTGTACTGTTTTAATAGAAACGAGATCGGTATATTGTGACTACCATTGTGTTTGCTGAACACGTAATACACTAACATTTCATTCATGCAAAACATCTAGACATTTTTAGACGAGCAGTGTAAATGTTTTCTATAATCAATAAGAAATAAGGTACAGAATAAATAGTCGAAATTTTTAGGCCAACAAAATCAAAATCAAAATAGAAATTTAACGGTAACAGATGATGTTTTTTGTTAAAAAAAATGTTTGTGAAAATAGTATAATTGAATTGTCGAGTAAAACACAGGATGTAAAGTTTTGAATGTAAACAATTTGTTGAGTAATTGGATTGAACATAAACCGTTTATGAGTTGACAGTTATATCGCGCGTGAATTGACTCGCAACACTGCAACAAGTTAAGTGGAACGTATAATCACCTTCGATATGAGTGATCTCTTCAACAACCTCTTTTGTATTCATCCACTTGTCATCGATGACGTCGATCTCAACGACTTTCGGCGGTCGGCACTGGCGCCTCGTAACTTCGTTATCGATAACCTTGAGCACTTGAGGTCGTCGCGACATGTCTTCAGTATCTTCGGAATCTGAGATCCAGATGGACTGCGAGTCCTCTGCTTGTTCCTGCACTTCCTTGGAATTCGAACTCGTTTCACTTACGCCTGGGTTATTGCCAGGTTCCTGTTGCTTGTCCTTATCATATCCCAGATAATTAGTCGGTCTCTGATCTTTTAGATAATTTTGTTGATCTTCTTCTTTAAACTGGGATGGTGCTGGGCTGAATTTAATCGGTTTTATTGAATTTTGTCCGTCGCGTTGGTACTTTGATTCCGCTTCAGCTACTTCCAGACGAATATTCGATAACGGCAGCAGTTTCAGAACGTCGAAATATTCTAATTCATCTTCATTCTCAAATAAAATACTGTCAAGGCTCCTGTGTTCTTTCCGCTTTCGTTTCACCTGAAAAGACGAGACCATTTTATAAATCTTTCTTTTTAGATTTAATCATTATAGTATTCACTTAAATAAATGAAAAAGTATCGCTGAATTTCATTCATCAATAATGCATCGATCTAAATTGTATAAACTGTTTTGCGATTTTTATATTACGCCGGAAGGCTTGCTATTAAACAGAACAAAGAGTACCAAAAAAAAAATTCTTTCTAGTAACTAAACTCTCATGCTGCTCAAGCAAAGGAAAGAATATTTTTCCAGAAAATATCACGAGTAAGTAATCGTGTCTGGCAATTCAATACAACTGCGAATAAAAAATCAAACTTCATCTAAAACTATTTGACGGGTTTCTTTCAACGATGAAACTAAAACCGAATTAGTTTCAAACGCATTGAATTCAATGCCAAAAAGAAATATTATTAAAGTTTGGTTTTCTTTATAAATGAAATTACTTTTCTTTCATCTCTTTTAAATAATATGAATATATAAAACCATGTCGTTTCACCGAAAAATATTTGTTAATATTATATCATTTTATAAAAGAAGTCATGTACGTATCCTTGTGCAACTCAAAAATATGAATCTTTTATTATGTAATGATGATAAAATTTTTATCTTCAAGTTGCGATGTTATCTATTTTATGGACTACAATAAATAAAGTTCATTCAGAATAACAAGATATACAAAAATGTATTAATTGTTAAGAATCGCATTACAGTTTATTCAAAAAAATATTAAATATTAAAATGTTTTTGTCTCGGCAAGAAAGGGCTGCACGAATTCTCATTAAAACTTTTGTCAAACGGAGATGTGCGCTCAACAAAATTAATAATCCTTTTTGTATAATGTTCTACAATAGGAAATTTCATATTTTCAACATTCTCTCTTCATATCGCATTACAAATTGATACCAGTAAGTGAACTAAAATATGAAATCTTGTTTTAATAAAACGATAATTCAATCATTTTTATATTAAATTTCTATTTAGTAATGAAATGATAGCAATTAGAATTTCAAAGCATATTTCAATTTACTTATAAATAAAGTGTGTTATATACCTGTGTATAAATACAATCAATGCTTCGATTGCCTTCTATAGGCCAATTATCTTCAACAATATCAACCAGTCCGCTGACTGTGTCGAACTCCTGGATACTGCAATATCTCCTAGGCGGGGATTCCCTCACGGCATGTGACCACTCGAGAATGTTCAATCGGTCGGGGTGTGCTTGTGGTCTTGAACGATTCACGTAAAACACTGGATCAGGAAGTGATGACAGAGCAGAAGGAATTGAGTGCAATTCACAGACTGATTTTGACTGATGGGTTTTAGCCTCAGTGTTCCTTTCATACGGTCCAATTAGATGCTGCTGGCTCTTCGATAATCTGTAATGAAATTGACACCAGATTCTATACTACAATCGATAATAATTCCTGATTCTGATGATTCATTCTGTTTTCTTCTTTTGAATTTATGAGTGATATTGTGTTAAATTGATCGGAGTAGGTGGTGAAATTAAATTGAACATTGAAAATCATTTTCATACTATTTTTTAAAAGTTCTTTCATTTTATTATCTCAGCTTTGTATAAAAAAAATTGATTAGGTGGCAAGCTGAATGATTTATGAGCTTAAAATTAATAGAACGATCAAGCTTTAGATTGATCACTTCATATCTTGTATTCGGTAATTTTTCAAAATCGAGAAAAGAAAGTTGAAACATGCAATAGCTCTATAAAAAAAATAAATAACTGAGTTATAATGTTTTGTCTTTTTACATAAGTGAAAAAAAGTTGAATGCATTTATCGAGCCCAAACTTTTTTCACCAACTATTGTGCATATAACAATATTTTGAACAAATTTAAAACTGAATCAAGCTAAAGAAATACAAAAGTACAATAGTAAACAATGACAATTTGAAATCACACAATTAAACTTTCTTTAGTTTCTTATTTAGTCATTGAGCGTTATTTAGATTGTCATGACCACAAATGTGTTGAAAAAGTAGATAAAATACTTTCACTAGAATAATTTAAGCATTACAAAGAGTCGCGGCACAGTGATTGATGTGTAAATTGAGTGAATATCAACCATGCATAATTCATATAAATATTATATATTCAAATAAACAAGTTATCGATGCATTAATTCAATCAAATTTACTAATAACTATGTACGACATAAAAGACCATCAACGACCAATTATGATTTTCATTAAACTCGCGAATATAATTTGACTAATTACTCTTCTTTTCTATTTAACTGAAGTTGAACATTAATGGCTGCCCATAATTAATCATGATATAATTTTCATCCTCATTTTCTTAATTGAAAAGCAATAAAAATACAACTGCGTTTTTATTATTCATAAATATTTTAAACTCTATTGAATTATAAATAAAAATTAATCAAATAACTGTTGACATGATTAAATCAACTGTAACGCCTAATACTACCTGTCTTTGAGTGAGTTCCGGTCGATTAGTTTGGCCCTTGGTATTAATTGGGGCCTTCTAGACAGATCGAACTTTGTTTCGCTTGCTCGCAGATGTGAGTCGCGCTCATTACGCCATTCGTCCTCAGAAATCACTGCCAAACTTCTTGTTCGTTTCAATAGCTGTTTGCGCTCCTGCGTTGACGATCCTTCCTCTTTACTCTCGTACCGACTGCCCTCTCTAAAACAAAAACTTCTTTGTCGTAAAATTATAAACATTAAAATATTCTCTCAGTTCACTAAAAATATATAGTTATGGATATATAAATTCATTTTCAGACAAGTAAAGATTGATTGGAAAACCGTTATTTATTATTATTATTTTTTTTTTTTCAAAGATAAATTATCCAACGTCTCTCTTCGAGATAATTTTCTGAAATAAGACACCTCTCGAAATTGACCTTGCAGTTGCATACAATCGCCTGATAAGAAATCCATGTCACGGAAACGATCAAAATGCAAATTAATATCCGGCCCGAATGATACTCAGATTTACAATGCTTACTGTTCAAAACGAATGTTAACTTTGCTTGTAATTAATTTATACAACTCATACTTTTATAACTTTGCTTTTTGTTTCGTATACGTTATACCGAAATTAGATCGGACAGCAGATGAAAAATTCATAAAGTGAATTGTAAAATACTATCTTTGATATTAATAAAACATGTACGACTTATTTTGTGAGTTAGTATTTGCGAGTTGTGAACATTAAAGAGCAATTACGCATATTTTCGGCATGAAAAAAGTTACATGTTTCTATTTTTGAATCTAAATTTCAAAAACATTGATACAAATTATGTTTTTTGTACCAGTTGTTTTTTTTTTTTGTTATTTGTCCAGACTTCAATTTATTTTCATTGTTTATTAACCAGAATGAGCAACGTTAAAATTAAGATGTGTTGCTTGGATATAAAAAAAATTTTCACGTTTCGAACGTGATTCGATTTATATGTATGGACCCATAAATGAACATCTGTTTACAAATTCATTACGTAACATCTCGATTGACAATACAATAAAAACTCAGTCATTAACACTTTTGACCGCTAGACATGAAAAATTAAGCAAACGCTAAACGCAAATTTATATTTACCCGACATTTATTTTCGTTTCAGACATTTTTATATTTCTCGGTTCTTTTGCCGAGTTCGTATTCAGATAAATTTTTCAATCGTCGTTCCAAAACCGTTAAATAAATTATTAATTTTTCTTTTACAAAACGCTTCACAGTAAATCGAGGTAACATTTTATTTCATTTTTATTTCACCTACATGACACTGGTGCTATTGTAGTAAGACCCATTAAGACATAACTATATACTGTCATTTCACCGGATAAAGGAGTTGATACCACAGCATTGAACAACAAACCCTCGAAAGCATATGCGCGCGGTTTCCGTGCCTCCAAAGGTACCAAAGTATGAAACTACAAGCCGTGAAATTCCAAACTTTCTGACTCATACAAATCGCAAACATGCCAACTTTTGTTCTTATTGTAGTTACAATATCATGCAAACTTTTTTTTATGAATTTGAAATTTATTCGTAAAAATGATTTGTGTTAAAAAAAACACATTTTGCAAATTAGAATGACTCCGAGATGACAAAATTAGCGACTTTGAAACAGTGGCGCACTTCATAACGTGGGGATGAAATCTTATGTAAAGTTGGTTCAAATTATACGCGCTTATGAACTTGATGGTTATTCTCATGTTCGTAACAGTTCACGCTTTATCAAGTTTTGCACGCAGTTTAGAGTACATGAAATGTGGACGGATATACAGGCACAATAAGTCTCACGTGTGTCTGTGTCTCCCCCCATAAAAAGTTACAGGAAGTACAAAAAGCTGACGAACTTGCAGTCCATCAGTATATTATACAGAAAACAAACATTAGCCAAATTGAATTATTTCAAAATTAGTTGAAACATTTTGAAAAGATGTTTTCATTGCCTTTTAATTTTTACTTTATTATTCAACTAATGATAATACTATTTCTAATTTTTAGTTTTGTAAAAGTTAAAAGAAATATAATTGTTTAGTTTTCGTGTTCGTTTTAGTAATAAATAATTTGTTTCTCTTACTTCCTGACGTTGCATAACAGACGTAACTTAACAATGGAGTACAATTTTTTTTCGCAACACGATTCGCATTTTGCTTGATCGACTGTTACAAGATAACAACTTCTTATGTTTTGTACAATTAGTTTCTTTTTTAATCGGTTCTTTTGTTTAAATAAAAAAAACAGACTCTGCAATCAATTTTTATAATTGAAAAAAAAAAAAATACAAAAAATATTGCACTGACCTTTTAATCCTTGACTATTAGGAAGTATGCATCCACATTAGTTTGGGATTTTGTTATAATTCGAGAGATACGTTTGTTTTACGGTAGAACTGTTGACGGATATAATTTTGGTATGTTCTTGCGCGGGCCATAGAACCTAACAGACGAACACGGCGGTTCGGCACGACAGTACACGTTGTACTACCAACCAAAACGCCGCACACCTGAATGTGGGGTCTGAACATGCAAGACAGTCGCATAGAGTGGGAGTTGATGCATTTTCATACATTTTTTTTGTTTTTGTTTTGATCGCTTATATTCGCAGAATTGAATAAATATTTAAAACATCGTTTGTTGTTTAAAGGACTAATTTTAAATAAATTCATTTTTACAAAAACAAATTTGTAGACAAATTAACTTTAGTTGCATGTCAGTGAATTCGTTGCATAAAACAATTCACGTTTCAACAACGAATGATTCATAATAATTGATCTAAAAAATTGAGTAGTTTGTTCATACACGTGAACCATCAACATCATTAGAGAATTCATGATGAAATAGTATTATTAATTTTATATTTCTATTTTTTCCCTTTCCTTTTTTCTTCTTGAAACATAAGAAGTTATTATCTGCTATGAAGAATATATTCCGAAATTTGCAGTTTTTTTTTTTAAATGAAACATTATTTTTGAAATGATTCCATGCTTGGATGTGAGCCTTGAATTATTCATGCACGTGTTGAATGCATCTTAAAATTTGGGGCAACAATTTTATGTGAGCACTCGGTTAAGTTTATAGCATAAGTAGACAAAGTCGAAATTACATAATGAATGTAGAGGGGTTGTGAAGAAAGTAGAAATGAGTTTTTTTGACATATTAAAAAGTGAAACAATAAAACTACGGGTACACGGCAGTGAGTGTGTCAAGGTTGTAATTTGTCGGGCATAACGGGGCTAGGTATATGTTCTATGTTCTCCATGTGCACGCGCTATAGCCATCATTTTCTTGCGACAGTGTCTCATGCGCGTGTAATGAGCAAGCTCGTTGGAATTAGAAATCATTACTGCATCTCTGAAATGTACTCTTTTTTTCTTTCCTTTTAATGGAATCTCATCTCAAGTTAAATTATGTTTTTATGCAAAATTTTAATAAAATATGAAAAAAAAAATTATTTCATATGAAACATACTTTGAAATATTTTCTGAATTCAGCTTGGTGCAAGTAAAATATCGCGTGAGTTTTGCATAATTCGTTTTATCACAAATTTATTTTTTTCTCACCCAACATGGTATAATCTGCTTGTCATTGAAACAAGATGCACAACGCTAGACAATTTAAAGGTTCCATTTCATGACAAAATTTATTTTGTAACATAATGAAAAACCACTAAATATAGTTGTCACAACGTTAATCTTATTACTTAATAATAATAATAATAATCCTCTGTCAAGTTTCATATGCTGATGTTCATTAACTGTGGAAATTGTTTATATTATTCATTTTCACACGAGTCTAACTCAACAAAATAAAATGAAATTGTAAATGAAACAAGATGGAAAAAATATTGTTAAACAATTTTATTGAATTAATATACCCGGTTTTATTTTCAACAATCTCCATCGTCACTTGGCAATAAACAATTTTAACATAATACATGATGTTGAACGCACGGATTCACTAACGACACTAAATCGTTCACCTTTCTTCTCTCATTTCCTTGTTTCGGAATTTCGCCAGGCTCTCTTTCTCTCTCTCTCTCTCTCTCTTTCCGCAATTTTTGCACAATGACATTTGTCGGTAAAGAAACACTATATTCTTTTCAGCAATTGCATCGTTTCATCTATAAAGACCCAGAAAAATGCGCTTTTACTAGCTTTTGATAGAATCAAAATGAACATCTCTCAAATATAAAAATCTTTTACGATTTATCTTGTACAGTTTGCGGTGATCAAAGTCACATATATATAGATAAGAAAAATAAACCATAAAACGAATCGGTCACCCTTTTGATAAAAACTAATCCAACAGATGAGAAAAAAATCCATATTCGGCGATATTAATTTGGTGGTAATTTTTACACGTCGATTACGACGGGAGTTACGGTATAGCTCGTAACTTGCATTTGTAAACCGGATATCCGCTATACAGTCACTTCCACTGAGAACACACAAATCGGAAATTTTCAATCGATGAGTTGATTCTGAATAGCAAAGTAACAATTCACCAGAATGGCAATGAAAAAAAAATTAAATTGTTTCTTGTATCGACAAAGAGATGAATATAAAATAACAACTGAAACAAGTGCGTGCAATAATAAAACTTCAATTGAACCTTTTTTAACGTTGATAATAATAAAAGAGTTCTGGAATTTTTCACTTTGAAAAGATCCATAAAGATTTTTTTTTCACATTTGATTGGTTCTAAAACTCGATATTCTTTCCTCGCGGAAATGTTATAGTTTGGAATCAAAGAGTTTTTAAAAAATAAAAATGTTGTGAAAAATATTCTTATTTATAAGGATAATAATAAAATTCGATTACTCGTCTGACTATTTATGCATATTTTATGGTTAAAAATACGATGTGTGTCTATAAAATGAGATTTTTATCGAGTATGCAATTAGACCACGACGGCGTTATAAGAAATGGCTAACAGTTCCGTATGCCAATTAACGGTTGATCTTCAAAATTGCGTGCAGCAGTTGAGAATCCTTTTTACTTGAGAAACTGAATCATAACTCGGTTATTTGTTTAACGATTTGCTCGCAAATCAAAGATTTTACTCTCACATACATGGTTTGTGTTTCATAGAAATCTCTATTGAAATTGTACTTATCGTTGGTATTCGTAACACATTAAACGCCGTTTTCGCCAAATATTTTCATGCGAAACTATGTTCGCGCTAAATTGAACGTAACGAAGCATCCTTTGCAAGAAAACAAGCTCGAGATATGTAAATTTCATAGAAATCAAATTGATGAAATCGTTGGGAATTTTTTTTTTCTTAGATTAAGTTGCATTCAGATCGATTGGATATCAGAGAAAACTGATTTAAAATTTTCGAATGTGTGATTCTTTTGCAAAAAAAAGAAAACTTACCGGAAACATTTTTGTTTTTGACGTTCTTGGACCCATAAAGCGTCACCCAAATTATGAGTTCCACTCTGAACACCCCCCATGGCAGCTCTAAAAATAAAAAAAAAAATCTACAATTAACTGATTAATAATTAAAATTACAAATCTAACATCTAATATATATATATATAAATCTTTGTGTATACTTTTTGAAACATAATTTTTTCGACCAAATTTTTTTTTGTATGATATTTGATATGACTTCATAATTGCCATTAATAATAAATACGTATATAATTTTACTTCCCATTAGTGAGAGATAAAAATCTATACTCTGATTAACCTGAATCTCTCAAACCTGTAATTATCAAAGTTACTGTACGCGAAATATGTGCAACACAAAACAATTATATTCACATGTTACACATTCTAAAATTGAATCCAATAGCCAGAAAGTTGATTTCGTTTTTTTTTTTTTTTATTAATTTATAAATCAAAATGGAGTAGGCTTTTAATATATTTTCTTTAATTAAATGATTTTATCTTTATAATAAACATGAAAAAGTTGTTTTAATCAGTTATGACAGGGGATAAAAAACGTTCTCAATTTATACTAAAATATTGAGTGAATTACTATGTATTAAACTAAAATCATCTCGTGCAAAGCTGATGAACGTACACTAAATAATAAATTTGTGACCGATTTAATTGTTGGTTATCATTTCAATTACCGCCACTTGTTGTTTAAAATGTTAACAAAACTTAATCATACAATATAAATTTGTTTATAAGATCTCTAAATTTGATATCGATTCATTATCTTTCTTTAATTGTTGATGAATTTTTAATGAAAAACAATCTTAGAATTAAAATTTTAATCTGAAACCTTTTTGTAATCCTTAACTTGAAATAAATTTTATATTTAATGCACCTCTTAACTTTAATAAAAGATTTGAAAAATAATGCATAATAATGCACCCACGATATGATATTTCACCACAAAAACAACATTACAAAAAACCACAAAAAAGTACTTATGACATTCCATCGTGACTTGACTCAAAGTGTGCTCTGTTTGTTCTTGACATTTGTTTGAAATTTGTACTTTATTTGTAAGTAAAGGATTAGGAGGATAGAAAACTCATTTTCATGTTAATAATTATCAAAACCATTACTCAAAACACTATTCTTAATGATTGTAATTGATTAAAACATTTTATTATATTGATTATTGAGTTGAAACTTTCTCATGTAGTCAGAAACACCTTGCAATTATTAATGCTGTATGACTGGTGCAACCAATAATAGGTTAATTAAGAAAAAATGTTTACCAGATTTAATGTACTGTGATACTCGATACTCCGAACATTGCTCACAAATTCACTGTTTCGGCACAAAACACTTGAAGTGTACTTTATAAAGAAACAAGATCCAGCCGGACCGATCGAATTGCTTTTTGGTAGTAAAAGCTCAGCAAGTACCCGCACGTTTGTGCACGAGTGGAAACATGTGTTGTGAAATAAACTGCATCCAATGTGCAAGAAGAGGAGTACCTTTACTCTGGAAGTGGTTGTACCAGTGGAGGAAGAGAAAAGATCTCTGCCACCTTTCTAAGACGACTCCTTTGATGAGGAGAAAGAATTCATATCTCGAGACGATGGAAAAAGAGAACTTCTTTTTTATAATTGCTTTATTTTGCATGATCAAAAGAAATAAAAAGAGTGAGTTACAAATAATAATTTTTCATTTTTAAAAAAACCAATTGAGTCATTGATAATATAAACATTTAATTTACAAATTAATAGTATATATAAATTGGAATTGTTTAGTACAAATTTAAAATTGAAATGGCAAAGTCTCTTTTAATTGGTACCTAATTGTCGAGAAACAATCAATTTAATCGATTAGAGTTTGAACAGATTCTAATAATAACAAATTCGGAATTAAAAATGCCAATAACTGCAGAATTTTCGTTACACATGACTTTAAATTGAATTTCCCAAAATTCCGATAGAACCGTCAGTAAAGGCTGCGAGATGGCTCAAACGAATTTTGCATTGACTGTTAGAACTAAATTTCAGTGAACGAAAATTCCCTTTACACGAAATTCGTTATGTCATGAAAACGAAAAAAAAAAACGTAAAACAAATGTCCAATTTCGGAGTTTAGTGAACCCAGAATTGTAACATTCGATTTTGAAGTAAATTTGTGTGGAAAATATCGCGGTTAAATTGGTTGAGATATTTTGTTTACAGATTGTTTTCTTTCTTTTTGAGAAATTGTTTTAGAGATTGATGATTTTTTTTTTAATAGAGAGAAAAATAAAAGTAAACTTTAACAAAGATGCGGTCATTTAAAATGGCAATTCAGACAAAGTTAATCAAACTACATCTTATCAACAAGATGATTGGGGACCATGAAAATTACACTCAGCACGTGACAATTTTCAGTGTTTTCACTTTCCACTTTCTCGTTTTTATCTGTTTATTAAAACACACGAAGATTGTCCCTGCTAGTTTGGGACTTTTTTTGCTTATCAGTATAAATTATGAATAATTGCGGTCGTTAGATTCAATAACAGACTGAGAGGTTTTCATTTAGTGTCTTCTCTCAAGACACGCAACTTCATCTCAGGTGTGAAATTTGTTTGAACCCTAATGATATAGCATGAAGATAAAATTACTATTTACGTTACAACAAAAAGCAATATTTTAATGAACATAAAATTATTTACATCTTTCAGAAAAGAGACATTAATAAAACAAATTAATTTTTTTAATAAACTTTTAAAAAAATATAGATTATTATTATTATTGCAAATTTATAATTTACAAATATCGTGACATTTTCAATATCAAGTTCACTAATGATCTGAAGTTTTTCTGGAACGAATGATGATATAGCGGTAATTTAATCTTATCAGAGTTTGCATACTCAACATCTTTTAGCTACCCTTAAATCATAAAGTTATATATTTGGTGTTGGTTCAAAAGTATATATGTTTTGAGTCACATAAGTTTGTAGAATAAATTTACGGTGACTCTGTACATGCACAATATCAAAAACAATAAAAAGTGTCTGCAGTATAGTAGAGATTGTATGAAATATCACGAGATTCAAGTACCGGGGTTGATTTAGAATATTTTCATTGTATAATGAATTTATAAATTTGTATATATAATAATGTTCATTCGTTTACAATGACTGACCTAAAATATGCAAATAATTTCCCATAATAATTTAATCCAACAAATATCCCCACTGGATCCAACAATTATATATTCCAGGATATGCATTTTATTCCTTGATAGATAAATTGTTCATTTTGTTGTTACAACAAAAGACCTTCATCAATCATTATCATTACTATCACTATTATATATACGCAGGTATCAGAAAATTAAGATAGCTGAAGCATGGAGCTTGAAGTTGCGTTGATGCCCTATCAACCTAGTTTATTAAATAACATTAAGCTACGTTTACGCCGTTGTGGGTTAATTAATTCCATTGAAGAAATTAACTTGCATCATGAAAGTTGATATTATCAATTCATTATTTTGCAATTGACACTTTTTAAATGCATGCAATTCAATTTCCTCGGTTCATTTTTTTTTTTTTTTTTACAATATGATCTGCAATTGAAAATGAAATGAGAGAACAATTTTAAACAATCGGGAAAAACGAATTTAAATAATTGAAACACAAAATCAATGCATACAATTTTGTTGGTCTATTTTTTATTTGTAATGTTTTCCTTCGAATGAAATTATTTTTGGAGACTCATTTGATGAGAGTGTTTGAAAAGCATTGTCACGCAGTAACGAGTAAACAAGACATGAAAAAAAAAGAATAAACTGCAGGCACAGGATGCACAGCTCTCGCGGTAATCGCGTAACGTTCCGTCCTGCTTCGCACGGGAGGATGTGGAGTCGTCGTCATCCTATTTCGCTGGGCAGCGTCTTAACGTTGTTCCGTGGTGCCTTGCCCGGCCTTCTCCACACTCTAATAGCTGCTGCAAGCATAACCAGGTTATAGATGCGCGTCTACTTTTATCTCCCAAACTGAACTGCTGATCGTGAAAACGCACGCGAGATCTATTTTTTTTTTCGCTATCGACAAACTGGAGCTTTGATGATGTATCATACTGGGAGCCGTCTAATTAACGACTCCTTTGTTTCTGCTAAATCAATGACATCTCGTGCGAATCTGCTGTTGTAGTCAATCGCTCAGCAGGCTTGTTTTCAGCCTGTGGACACCTTTGTGCGAACAAACATTTGTGCCAAATATTTGTGTCAGAAGTTTTGTGCTCGCTATCGTAATAACTGGAACGAGTTTCATAAAACACACTAAATTCATCTCCAAAAATGAAACTCACGATGAAATTTTCCAACAATTTATATGGAGACATTTTTTGTTTTTCATTAACTTTGGACGATAAGAAAGTTAAATGAAAAATGATTGTTGCGATAAAAAAAAAAGCTTTTTGTTGAACTGAAAATGAAAAATATTATTTGTTTTCAGAAGCGACGGTGGAGTATCACTTGGGACTACCCAAATTTGTCGTCCAACTTCCATCTAGGAGAGAAAAATGTCAGTTTATACTGAAACCTATCACGCACACCGTTGGCGATTTTTTAGAAATGCTGAAGGCAGAGGATCGTGGAATTGACAGAGCCCAAATAACAACAACAGGTATTGCACTTTTTGCTCTAAAATATTTGCGTTGCATACATTTTGTCTTGACTTACAAGTTTACAGCCTCGTTTAAGGATTTCAAAGTGAAATAAAATGTGTGATGCTCCGAGAAATGCAAACTTTAATATAAATTTTGATTTGTTCTCCGGAATTGCGCTGACTATGGAAATTATACACATCGCGATGTAAATAATTGAATGTGATGAAGTCTAATTAGCCCATTTGTGCTTACGGGTCATTATCGATCGGTTTCAACATTGCAGCGACTGGCATTAATTGTCAAATGTTTGAATTGCATTTGATTAACAAAATTATACACGACCATAATGAATTATAAAAATGTAATTTTGAATTAGAGTGTCGCGCATGGATTATGTCATCCGCTGAACGTAAATCTGATGAAATAAAATGAATTTATGTTTCAGAGGGCATTAGGATAGCCTCCAGTAATACCGTGGAATCATTACTGGAATCGGATTTTATTCTTATTATCAACGACAATTCATACCCCATGAGTCCACCGCCGTTTAGAAATATGGCTCTAGTAATAATTCCTTTTATAATATTATAAAAGAATTCGTTCAAAAATCATCGCACAATTACATTTGCATGTCATATTTTATTTTATTTCATTGCACAACTAAATGAAATCTTACAAAAATGTGTCCTTCTGCTATAAAATATGAAAATGTAGGACTGCTTCATCCTGGCTTTCATCTAGTTATTTCGAAACAATTTTGCAAAACTTTTAGTAGAATAGTATTTGATCGCTCGCAATTCTCAACTAAACTATTCTCTAATTTTCTGTGAAATAGGACGATCTACAGAAATTGTCAGAAGTACGAACGGTCATAACACGATTGTATGATACATTCCACGCTCACGAAGAAAGCGCGGAAATGGAGAAGCACGTCCTGTCTGAGCTTGAGGAAGCCAAACTACAATTAGCACCGCTTCAGCAGGTGTGGAATCAACTCCAATATTTAACTTAGAATCAATTTGTCGTTTTCTAAATTGTTGCTTTATGTTTATCCACACCAATCGTTCGTGGTTGAAATTGATTGAAACTTGAACCAGCAGATTGATTAAAAAAATACTGGTTCAGAAAAGTGTTGGAAAAAAAATGTTTAAAATATTTGTATCAAAAGTATAGTATGAAAAATGGAAGTGAAAAAGGCGTTTTGTTTGCGACTCGATATGAATGTTATGAATTTTGTTTCAGCAACTAGCAGATATAGAGATAGCTGCACAAAACGATGCATATAATAGAACCTGGTGGTTCCTTTTAGTTATGTCCTTCCAATTTGGTGCTTTGGCACGAGCTACCTGGTGGGAATATTCGTGGGACATCATGGAACCTTTTACATACTTTGTAACATATGCGACTGGAATGACCTGGTATATGTACTATCTCGTTACAAGAGAGGTGGGTATTGATTTTTCGTCATTTCCATCCTGAATGACTAAACCTTTAAAACATTTGTGGTTTTTGTTATTGACTGGCAATTTAATTGCAAAAACAAAATTGTTTTTCAGGAATACGGTTTGCACGGCTTTGTAGATAGACAACACCTCAGAAAACTCCACAAAAATATGAAGAAATATGGATTCCAGTTGGAAGAGTACAATCGATTGAAGGATAAAATTTACACACTTGACACAACCCTTCAGATCATTCGTGGACCATTGCATGAAAAGAAAATTGAGATTGATCAGAAACGCCGCCAGAAAGAAAGATCAAGTTCGAGTAGTTCAAGGTCACCGAGTTCCTCGCCCAGTCCGAGCCCTTCACCGAGTCCTGAAAGAACTCTAAAAAACAGAGCAGAAGTCCGGAATTAAGCTCAATGAACATTAATAGCCTCTTCATTTGAGTCAATCCACGAACAATGGTTTATCTGCAAACCATTTTGATCATTGCGTGATATTATAATCGGCACGAATCCCATTTTGGTAGGTTTGGAAACGATTTTTTAAAACCTTTTTTTTTCTTTAACTTGAACGTAAACTTCTTCACTCAGAAGAGTCTCATAAAATCGCTCAAATCGCTACTATACGCTTAACGAGCCCTAGTTTTAATTGTACGACATTTATTTTATCGATTTTGAAACACTTCTATACTTCGAAGAAAGACGCGTGAAGATCATTGCCAACGGTCAGGAAAGAATATTTGTAGTTCGTAGAACTACAACATTATGACATTGAAACGAACAATTAATGAAAGTATTTGAGGTGAATTTGTAGAGTCACCGGCTGGACATTTTTTACATTGCAGTTTGCATTACTGAAGCAAACAAAGGAGTTTCAACCGTCTTTGGTTGCACTTTTTTTCGCTTGTTCAAATAGCTGATGTTTGTCCATACTATTGACTAAAGCATGTCTGTAAAATATAATTATTTGTGCTTGAATATCAGTCTGATGTTTTATTTAAGAGAAGAAATACGAAGATTCTGCAAATGTGGTACGAAGATTACAAACAAATTGATAGTCGGTTGCATGAACATGGTTCTGAACATTTTATTGTAATCGATTCAACAGACTAGTTCGAAGACACTTCACATTTTTGCCGTTTCCGTGTCTTGCGATCGTGATTTTCAATCAGGTGTGATAAACTCTGTACCTCAGATTTTTGTAAAGAGTTCCAACTTCTGCAATTTTTTAATCATTAATTTGTATCTCTTATCTGAAAAAGAAACATTGATTGAAGTTCATTGTGATTTTGTTAATCTGTCCAAAAGCTTTAGAACTTTTTCCATAGTTATTTTTTGCCGTACTCAACTTTGCACAATATCACTACTAGATTCAATGTTATCTGTCACTTTAAACAAACTCCATCTCCCATAGACTCGAATCAAATTACTTCTAAATGGTGCTTACTTTTTATTTTGTTAAACATTTTGTTAATGTTTTATTCTTGTTGTTGAATTTATTAAATAATTCGGGAGATGAAATGTTAATTTTTTTAGAGATTAAATACAATCTAAGGTAGCATATCTGTAGCATAAAATATTATGCAAACAAAGTGGTAACGCCGTGTAGTACTTAAAAAATCGTACACTAGGCACTGATTATTTATTTTTGCCAATTTCAATCGACAGTCAGGGTTACTATTTTTAATGTTTGAATGTAAACTGAAGAACGACATGTGAATGGAATTCAGTGTTTCTAAAATCGTTAGCTATCATTGTCAGCAAGCATGAAAGACCACTAATAGTTGTCAAATATCCTGTTTCTAATGAGTAGGATGGTATTCATATAAATTTAAATAAATCAATTTCTCATTGCTTCTGCCAAGCCTCTTATGAAGCTGCTTAAATTAAAAACAAAAAAAACTTTTATTTAGGGCAATGAGAATGTACAAAGTTTTAAGTATCATTTAACAAACTTCTGATTATAGAAATAAATTGATAACTGCTACACCTTCCGCAGAATCAATCAATACTTCTCCTAGCATTGGGATTATTTTTTAATTAAAATACTTTTTTTCTTTATTTTGAATTGATACGTAATATGGTATTGCATTCAGCCAGCTTGTAATTGATTAAACGGCATTTTTTGTACCAATTAATAAATAAAATGAGAAAACCAAACATTTATGTTAGCGCCGCTGAAAAGCTGTGTATTATATAATTGGATATTACCCGATGGAATTGAAGTCAGATTGTACATACCAAACTGCACAATTATTGTTCATCAAACCAGCTATTGATTGTTATATTGGAGCAGTTAATTCTGCATGAAACTTTCAAAAGAGGATGGAGATCTCGGTGCCATAACAAATGTGATTCCATTCTGCCTTTTTGCCGTCTTTTCACATTGTACTACAATTGTCTTCTAGATCTTGAAATTCCATCCAAAGTGATTTCGGGACTGTATCCCGCGCCTCAATTTCATATTAATTGAATTTTCTAACGACCAAAGTGGCGCAAATGAAGAAATTTCATTACTTTGTTTCCAAATGCGCAGATAATGTGAGATTCATCCTTAGACTTTTCTCACATAAAAAATAATAACTCGTTCTGCACTTAACTACTCTTTCAGCTTAGATTGCAACAATTTTACACCTTAGACTCACGTTTCAGGGAAGTTAGGGCACTTTTGCACATAAAACAACTATAACAAAATCAATGACTGACTCAAGCGTTTATATATTTTCATGCACGAATCTATTTAGAAGTCGCCTTTGATGACAAGCTTAGATTTCGTAGTTATTAGAATGAAAATACCCGCCGCAGCAGTCTTCCTGTAGTTTGATTGAACCTAAATTAATTTACTTAAAATTATGTTTGTAAAAAAGAAGAAAAAAGTAAAAAACAATTTTAGGGAACGAACTTGAAATTTTTAATAAAATTGAATAATCCTTGGCTCGGAGCTATTTCATGCAAAAATTGAATAAAGTCAGTCAAATTTACTTTTACAAATTTGATTATGTATACAACGAAAACTATTCTGAAAAAACAACGAAAACACACGAATTGAAAAATGTAACTTTCCATTAATTAAATGTTATTAACAAACACTTCTTTAATCAGACAACTGAATGAATAAATTCGTCTCTGAAAACAATTTTTAACATGTAATAGTTCGGAGGACGTAACTAAATACTAGGCTAAGTAGTGCGCTCAAACTTTGCCGCTAAGTTATAAAAATATCGTATGAAACATTCTTAAAACTGTATACGGATCTTTCACATAAAAATCTCTTCATAGTTAACATTCGATACAACCAAACTATCTTGTATACGACACGCGCTTCTTGGCCTACGCAAAATTTTCACTTGATAAAATTTGTGCAGCAGAGCCTAATTGAGTTCTACAACCTTTAATATTTAATACTTAGTTAATTTGTAATCATCTGATCATTTTGTTTACTTAAATCATTTTTATGTACTCAACTACAATGATTCTTTTATTAATAGATAGATCTTTAAGAAACCCTCATGATATTCAAACCATATAAGAGTCATGTCGTGTTCATTGTTTGATGTCATTGTGAACATAACGAGCTATACAAATTCTGTACAAATGATACGTTCCTCCTTTGACCAAGCTTACACAAAGCAGCGCCTAACTTGATACGTATATTTATTATGATTATCGCAAAGCGATATAATTTACCATTTCTTCCTATATTGTATATAAGCGTACGTACACTTAATTATATGAACTCTATAAACTTATATTCATGTGTGAAACGTATTTTCGATATATTGTTGTTATATATTGTATAATAATGCAAAGTTTAACTGATGACGACAATGCATGATTCTGCAGCATTGTTCTGTTAACGACAGTCTATTTCTTAAGTCATTTGAAGGAAAGAAATAATTTTTCATCTCTAATTATATAATCATGACGTAAATTTTAAAACTGAGCATTTTCATTTTATTCATAAAAAAAATGACGGCGTTGGACGATGTATTATATTTTAAACATGTATAAAAAATTATTATTCAAGTATAAATTTAATTGCAAATTACATACTTTTTTTATCTAATATATAATCAAATCAAACGAAAAAAAATTTAGAAAAGAAAGGACGTTTTGAAACAAATATGGTAAAAATTTGTTTTATTGCTTGCAAACGCAATTCAATTTAGGGCAATTTAATATTTTTCGATCGCTGCATTATATAAATTCTCATATTTACATGTTTTGTTACTGTTATGTATCAGAAATCAATAAAATACATTGCATTACGTTAAATGAATGTACCTTTTCAATATTTAGTTATAAATTGTACTTACATACTTGTGAATAATTATCATGCACACTTATGAAGATTGCAATTTGATGAACAAATACTTTAAATATCGTGCTTCGTATGTTACTGTTTGTTTGGCTAAATATGTGGGCGAATAATCCTGTATATCCAGCGGTTGATCTGCGTACAAAGGAACTTCCCTTCCATACACTGAAACCGCGAGAATTCATTATAATAAGATACTCGAAACTTGATCTGGGACATTTAATAAAACAATCATTGAAGAAATAACAAAAAGGCATACATTCACAATGTTCGAGAAACTGAACGCATTCTTCCAGCATTGAATCTTTCAAAACGACCAACTGTTTGGCGGACTGTTCCAACAATGAAAGAAAACATCGTTTTGTATAAAACCAAGTATCTGGGCCAAGTTTCTTGTTGTATGGTTCCAAACTTTTCATAATTCTGGATATTCCAAAATCGTAATTCCCTTTTGAACAGTAAAGTGTGCCAATGACAAGATTCACAATGCAAGAATGAAACATCTTTCTGTCTGTGTTTTCTAACGCAGCGAATTCCTCTTGCTTTTCTATTTGCTTCATCAAAGTTTCCGCTTCTGTGTTTTTTGTCGTCATAATGTAACTGACGCAGAGATTTGCCAAAACCATTGGATTCACTTCTAAAATCTGAAAACAAATATTACGTTTATTCAACCGCAAATGTAAATGATTTTTAAAAAAATGTATAACATTAATTATTTGCTTTATACATTGTCATATTTCTTTTTTACAATCGGCTCATAAAATCCTGTCGCTTCTTTAAATTTATCGTCCTGCATGAACAGAGTGTGAGCTACATTCAACTTCCAGATATCATTATCGCCGCTAAGTTCAAAACTGCTCCGGAAAATTTTCTCAACTTGCACATAATTGCCAAGGTCCCAGTAAATTTTAGCTTGTGCCATTAAAACTGGGATGTATTGATCTAGAGTTTCGTCATGATCGTCCAAAGCTTTTTTTGTCGCTTCGTTGTCATGATTCAGACGAGCATTTTGCACTTGTTTTGTCGCTTTGCGCAAACTTTCAGCTAATTTGCTCGATAAGTCGTCAAGTTTTCGATAAGCTTCTTCCGGAGAAGTTTGTTGAGTTAATAAAGCATCTAGAAAGTCGTACAAATACTAAAATCATAATGACGTTGTTAGTATATTTTACCTTAAAAATGTCCAAGATTATTCAAATTAAAGGAATCATTAAGAAAATACCGGAGTTAAATATTTATAAGTGAGTTCAACGTTTTCTGCAAGAACATCAGCTGCTAAATCATAATATTCATATCTACAATACATCAGTAATAAATTGGAAAATATTTCTGGCGGAGATGGATCCTGTTGAAGCAAAAACTGGAGTTTTTCAAAACCTTCCACAGGATTTGAATCCATATTAATGATTGCCTGATTGTGAAGAGTTATTGCATCCAATTCTTCTTCTGACCGTGGGGGCATGTCAGTTAGAGCTTCTTTTGCTGCCTTATCTAAAGAAAATGACGTTCTACTTTCTAGGTTTGATTTTACTTTTATGCTTTAATTTGGTTATTAAACCAAGATGAGCAATCTTTTTCCTACTTACAATTCTTTAAATGGTACTCAATGGCAGCTTTTAAATTGAAAGCTTGGGTCAGTGCGGTTTCATGTAATGTCAAAGTATTTCCTACACTACGAACTTCAATCCCGTCAGTCGTCATTCCAACACTTAACTCCGGATGTTCTTTTATCCCTTCCTCAATAATGTCAGCTGGAATTTCACATTAAATTTTCTTTCAGTCTATACTTTTTTCATTTCAGTATAAATAAGTATACATCAAGTTATACTACTATTAATTAAAAGTTTGTTGTTTTACTTCTTTACTTGTTTACCTATATATTTGGAAGATTCTGCGTAATCCTTCAACTTATAATAACATAAAGCAACGTTATAAGAATAATGTGGCTTGAAGCCAGCAATTTGTAAAACACTAGTAAACTTTTTCAGAGCTTCTTTATACTTTCCTTCCTAAAAAAATCATTAACCTTTACTAATAAATTGCAGGCATAACGAATGATTTGGATTGTGTAAAGATTTCATACTTTATACAACAAGCAACCCAGATTGACTTCTGTGTCAAGGTCATCTGCAGGACACTGATCTATCAGATTTTTTGCCGCAACAATATCATCCTGACCATATTTAATTGCTGCTTGTAATTTTTTCACTTTGGTTTCTATGTTTGGTATCTTTACAATGCTCATACTCATTGCCCAAGCTTCATCGTACATGCACGCTTCGTACAAAGATTGGGTGTAATACAGTTTGTAAATGGTTTCCTCAGGAAAAGATTGCACCAGTTTCTCGTAACAGTTTGCTGCTGATACGAAATCTTGCACGTAGTAATAACAATATGCTAACAAGGAAAGCCATGGCCTGGACTATAAATGAGTGAGAAAACAAATTAGTTCATTTTTATAATTTTTCATGTTTTTATAAAATAAACTATGTATTTGTTTCTTTTCATATATGTACGTACGATCTGCTGTAAAGTGAAAATATTAGATAACATCTGAATGGTCTCATTGTATCGTTGCTCTTTGATCTATAAACAAAATTATATTGAAATATTGAAAAAACGATAATAACAGTAACAACATTAGTGATATTTACCATAGTGTAAATTGTTTTTGTGTACTCTCCATCTTTGATATTTTGGATAAAAGTGGACATTTCTGTTAGTATCCGAAAAGTAGTAAACTATTAAAAATGATGATTAAATTGAAAACAACATTCCATTCACATCAATAAAACTACTGAGCTAGATGATTTTCAAAACAAAACATACTCTTTCACCATGGCAACACTAAATCAAACATTTTGACAAGTTAGTTCACATCTCCCCCTCACCATCTTCATAAAAAGACATGTTTATAAAATCCAAAAAAATTGATCATTGTTTAGGTAAGAAATTGATTTTTAATTTGTTGGACATTCAAGGTTTTAAATTTAATGGAGCCATACATTCAAAATTAAGTGCGTTTTCAATTGCAGTCTCTAGTTCTGGGGATTTTGTTTGGAAGTCACTAAATTAGATTGGTTAATGTGGCAGCACTGATTTGACGCTTCACGTAAAGCGAACGAACGCGTGAAGTAACCTTTTCGTCGTTTGCACGTGCTGCATTCAGAAGTGAAGATGCAAATTTTCGTAAAAACCCTCACGGGTAAGACAATTACCCTCGAAGTCGAGGCCTCAGACACTATCGAAAATGTCAAGGCCAAGATTCAAGACAAAGAGGGCATCCCGCCCGATCAGCAACGTCTGATCTTCGCTGGAAAGCAGCTGGAGGATGGTCGCACTTTGTCCGACTACAACATCCAGAAAGGTAAAGCATTATTTAAACATTTACTCAAAATACTATTTACATTATAATTTCATATACGAATTTACTTAACTCTTCACCACGATATCTGATTTTAACCAATTTCATAATTGAAAATTTAAACATAACCTCTAAAACGTACTCTCAACTAATTATTCAGTTTTAATCATGTAATGATATTGTTTCAGTAAAATTGACATTTTATTAATACAAATTTTCTGTTTTCAGAATCCACCCTTCACTTGGTGCTTCGTCTTCGAGGTGGAGTTATCGAACCAACTCTGCGCATCCTGGCACAAAAGTACAACTGCGACAAGATGATCTGCAGAAAATGCTACGCTCGTCTTCATCCAAGAGCCACCAATTGCCGCAAGAAGAAGTGTGGACACACCAACAACATCCGCCCCAAGAAGAAGCTGAAGTAGACTATTATAAATCCATCAAAGAACTTGCAAAATTTTTTGTTACAATTTCCAGCTACGTTTTTCATAAGACGAGAAATATATCCAATTGAAAAGTACGCTTTTGTGGTTTTTATTCATTTCAACTCAGAATTAATTATGTTTGATTATTTTATTTTAATATTTCAAAAGGTGTTATGTTGAAAGTTTCAACAAATTTTAAGTTACAAAATAATGAATAGTAGAGTTTATTCCTTCTTGTTTATGATTAAGCTTTGGATACAATAATATACATATTTTTTATTCAATAAAAATATTATTCGAGAAAATATGTGATAAGAAAATTGATGGCTGCGACGGAAGTCTCATTTCAACAGACATTCGTGAGCTTTTAACATACAGTCTTCAATCTCACCATTTGTAAGCATAATCGTTGCATTTATAACATGGTAAGCAAGTCGATACCTCGTCGCAGAAGCGCTGTACGGTTTGTTAAACGTATACTTTTGGTACCGGGTGATACAATTTTGTGAGAACTCTTTAACGATTTGACATAAATTATTTAGTACGGTGCAAAAGTTATCCGATCCTGCAGATACCATAGCACTTTTCAATCGATTAATCATGACATTGTAATTGTGGTAAAATGGAGTGCCCGAAATGCTTCCTTCGAGTGAGGCGAGACCTTTGACAAATATCGAACAATATTCTTCTGTCAGCATCATTATTCTGGTGGCCTGAAGTTCTTGGAGAAAATCAGCAAAAAATTCCAAAATCACGAAAAAACTGCAGACAGCGAAATCCTCCGGGTATTCTAGGCACAGTTGACAAGCTTCGATTGTTATTCTACAAAAATGAGTGTAAGAATGGCGAAGGTTGTGCCAATTGAAGAATCTCCAACCTCCTTTCATAATGCTCATACCTGAAATTTCAATTTTGTTATAACAATTATACCACGATGAATGAATTAAAAAACTGTTTAAACTCGAGACGTTTACCATCAGAGATATATTCTTTTTTATTGCTATGCAAAACGGCGTGTCTTATAAAATCTTCAGCGAGCAAACCAAAATTGGAAAAATCTTGTTTCAATTTCTCCGCAATTTTATCACTGTTTAAAATTCTGTGCTTTGCTAGGAAGAATCTTTTTTCGTAGTCGCATATCATGTTGTCTTGAGTAATACTCAGGGACCAATTCAACCCCATTTCAATGAAGAAGCATCGATCCAAAGGCTCTAAGAAAGGCTCCACAATCCCAAGAATCGCAGTTTTGGTTTCTTGGCGCATCTCAAAACGACACGGATTGATTTCAAAGAATTCTTTTATGCTTGAAATCACAAGGCAGTTGTTCGTTCTGAAAAAAATGGAATATTATTAATTTTGCTAATACTTGTTTGCTTTGAGTGCAAACGAAAACACAAACTTATGTGCTGTTGTATCTTTTCTTGCTAGAGACAGTTTTTTCAAAAGTCCTTGATACAAGTTGCTCCAATCCACTTTGGCATAATTGATGCCCCTCCACAAATATTTGAACTGCAGCACAATAGTGGCGAGAAAATGTTGCGGATACTTGTTGGATTGCAGATACGGCGTAAAGAACATATTAACTAGATCATGTTTCTCAATGCACGTAGACTCAGTAATTACTGACATCATCATACTGATGACTTGCGTTTGAATGTGAAGGGCGTCATTAATTACAATGTCCCGCAAGATGACCAGAGCCAAAAAATTGTTATTCGCGTCTTTGATCGTCATAAACGGAGCAAAATGAACAAAATCTTGCAACGGAAGTTTTGTGTCCTCGAACGAGGTGTGGCCCATGAAAACTTTGATAAACATTGTCATATATTTCTTTGGATTTTTTAAGACAAAAGTAAACGCCTGTTTAAGATCCTTCTCTGTGCTCAAGTTCGGATTCCGGTTAATGAAATCTTTGAAGCTTGTTTCGGTATTTGAATTTTCCAAGATATCACTTCCATCATATTTCAGGATAAAGGCAATTATAGTTTTGACAAATTCGGTAATTTCTAAGTGCAATAGCATGTATATCGCGTAAAGGTTGACCTTGCGAAGCAATGATTCTTTATGTGGATCTGATTTAAGGAATACAATGTAATCCAACAGTGCCATACAGTTGTTCTTATCAGCTGTAATGTTGAGTTGTCGAATTTGCTCAAGACTAGTTTCATCCCAGGTTTTACACCTACAATAAAATGAAAAGTATAGTACAATGTTTCTCAATTTTCAATTCGTAACTTAATCTAGACTGTTTTATACCTTTTAAAAATTTCCGTCATGAATTTCACGTTACCATCACGGGCACCATCCACTAATTCATCCAGCGTTTTGATGGCAGCTTCAGACACAGGATCTGGTTTGGAAGAAATTTGTTGCAAACAGGACAATAGATGCTCGTTCTCTTTCAGAGTTTCATCGTTCTGTATGTACTCCATCAACTTGTAGCATCTCAACCCAACAGCTTTTTGTAAAGTAATCGAGGGATTTTCGATGTCATCGAATTCCACCCACTCCATGTAACAGTGGCAGTCTATCTCTTTGATCTTTTTTAACAAGGGACCCATCATATCCTTTCCAATGGTATTAACAATCTCGTTCATCTCATTCTCATTGCACCTCTGCACTTCTTCATGGCCAAACGTAACTTTGTATAGTTTGTCCAACACAGGTGAAACTGTGAAATCTCCCTTTCGATATTCCAAGCAAGTTATTGCAATGTCCAAAATTGCTTTGATGACAATTCCTTTACGTTCGTATTTTTGTTCATTCGTCAGGTCTTCGAGTTTGAGAAAACTCTCCGTTGATAATACTGATAACATTTCCTCGATGTTGTTAACAAGACTCTTGATGTTTTTATCAAAGTCTGCTGTTTGAGTCCCGTGGGTTTTAATGAGTACCAATTTTTCGCAACAATTTGTTATCAAACTTTTGAAGAATCTGAGTGCTCGATTGAAGTGCATCATGTCTGCACAACTGAAACGAAAGCATTGATTAGGAAACAAAAACGAAAAGCAACAGAAAGTTTTTAATCACAATTCATTCACCTTCTGGCAATTTCAATAATTTCAACCGCAAAGTCTAGAGGTATATAGAGCAAGGATTCAACGAGGAGCTCTTCATAGTGCAAACGCCATAAAATTTCGATGAACAAGTAAGGTGATAGCAGAGGACAAATATCCACCAGGTGAGTGTTGGCATCGTCCTGCGCAAGGAGTTCCAAACACTTGAAATTCGTATTTAAGGACAAATATTTGTAGACCTCAATGCATCTTGGATTGTCCGACAGGTTCGTCTGCTCGATGGGGATGTTGATTGATCTGCATATCTCGGCAACCTCATCTCGGATGCCATTTATGTAAGTTATGTTTTCCTGGGTTATGCGCGATGTTAAGTGAGCCAACTTGCCACATTCTTGCTCTTTTTTTAGAAACAGAGCTTGCAAACGTATTGTATATTCGTCCATCTTTCAGTATCCTTCATTTACTCAGTGTTACATTTTCCATCATCAATTTCAGTCGTTAAGCTTCAAGGTAAATAAAATTGAATTTAAAATATATGTTTTTATTTTATTAACTTATTTTAAGTGAAGACGCAATTGCTCAGTTTTTAAAAAGATTTCTAAAAAAGTGTGCCATTCAGAGATTTTACTTATTTGAACAATTGAGATTTCACTTTACCTATTTGACTATTTTCTTTCTTATGACAAACGCCAATTGTTGATATTTTTTGTTTAAAACAAATTTTGCATCCGGATATGATGTACATAACCTCTGTGCTTTCTAACACGCATACTTAACATTGGAATATAATTTCATCACATGTCTCAGCAAACCATGAGTAATTTTTAAACAGATTTTGTAGCTCGATTACTAATTTGTATCACCAATTCAAACGGTTGACAAAATTAACATTTCTTTCCAACTGCACCTACCATCACTGATGGATAACTGCACTGATCGCTGAACTCTGTTGCGTTTCAATTTCAATACATGTTTATAGACAGCGCGATGTTTATGATCGTTAATGTAAACATTGACACTGATTGTAAATAAATTACCTCGAAATTAACAAAAACAGTTATTTTGCCTTAAAATTGATACAACAAAATAAAAAAGAAATGATTATAAAAATACAAAACTTTTTTATACAATTGGGTCATCTCAGAAAAAAAAGCATAGAGTACGTAACAAACATAAATTCATGCAATCAAAAATAGCGTTAAAAGGTATGGGTGAAAAAATTTCAGTCAAGATGATGATTCAGTTTTAATAAATATCAAATGATTTAAATTCACTTCAAAATGTGTGACAAATATTGAATAATGCTATTATGAGCGCCATTGGAGTCAGTTTCTAAGTGGGGGGGACAAAGACAGAAGTTTAAGAATAGGTTATGGTCGAAACAATGATGAAACCATGTCGAGTTGAGCAACTGCTATTGTGAGATACTGCGCACGCGCAGCGTCGTGCAAAATTTTGACGCGTGGTTGCAATTCTATCAAGCGAGCCACACTCGGGCTATTTTTTCTAACATTTGGTGTAGTAGTTGAGTTGAGAGAAGCGCCCGACCGAATTCGCGTGAAGCATAATAATAAACACAAGAGTGCACAATGGAGGCGCCGCAGATTCCCTACTGTCTCTGCGGCAACCCGTACGAGCCCGAACAATTCATGATACAGTGCGACGTTTGTAAAGACTGGTATCATGGAGGGTGAGTGGACTTGGATGCTCTCTGGGCTTTAACCCGAGATCTAACCCTGGAATTTTTTTTCTTCCCCTCTATTTTCCGTGACTTTGAAAGAACTATGAGATGGAAGATTCATTTTTCATGTCCATCGAGTGAAGAAGAATGTGTCAAATAACTGCATTCAACTGTCGAATTGTTTCGTGTCACTGTTGTGTTGTTGTTGTCCTAAACATAACCTCCACTTTGTTGGAGCACTTTTTATGTTATTATAATTTTTTCAATTTACAACCCAGGCATTATTTGGTTTATTGATTTTTTTAATTGTTTCGTAATTGTCTTCATAAAGTCATGATAATTATCGTTGTCTTTCATTGTTACTGAAATTTATATAAATAAAGATATTGTTTTAAGCGTTTTATAAATGTTACCTCCTTTTTTTTCCTTATGAAGATGTGTGGGAATAAAAGAATACATGGCGTCAGATTTTGACAAGTACCACTGCCCAAGATGTGAGCCGACTTTTGGTCCTTCAATGAGTGAGTAAAAATACGATTATAAAATTGTATCTTCACAGTGGACAATGCAAATAAAAAATTATGGCAATAATCATACGCTGTTTATAGTGAAAGCAAGAATGAACTGGCACAGGCACGACTACACAGAAGCGGACGCAGATGGGAAACCAGTGCAGACAGGCACTCCCATTTTTGTGCGAGAACTCAAATCCAGGCATTTTCCTAAAGCAGATGACATTATAAAGCATCTGCGAGGACAACAATTAACGATGCAGTATTTACAAACCAATGGTTTTGACTACCCTATAGTCATTGATAGTAAGGATGGGCTTGATATGACCATCCCGCCGATAAATTTCAGCGTCTATGATGTTGAGAGTTATATTGGTACGTGAATAGCAATTGTGAAAAAATTGGACCAAATGAAAATGTATGATTGATAAAAAATAGATTTATTGAAACAAATAACGATTTTGTTGTACAGGGGGAGATCGAGAAATGGATGTTATAGATGTATGTAAACAGAGTAACATCCGAATGAAACTGAGAGACTTTGTCGAATATTATTACGATCCCAGTCGAACGAGAGTTTTGAATGTTATAAGTTTAGAATTCACAAAGACAGGGTAAGTTTTCTTTTATTTGTTCTGTCGAATGGAAAATTCGATTCTGATTGAATTTGATTTGATGGCAACATTGGAAACATACCCGACGTCTGTTTTAGTTTATCACCATTGATTGATGCACCTTACGTAGCTCGAAAACTCGACTGGGTGAACTTCGTCTGGCCACGAGACTGGCCAGAAGAAAGCAATCTAAAACGACCCGAAGTCCAAAAGTACTGTCTAATGGGTGTGAAAGACAGTTATACAGACTTTCATATTGATTTTGGGGGGACGTCCGTCTGGTACCACGTTCTAAAAGGCGAAAAAGTGTTTTATTTGATTAAGCCGACACCTGCAAATCTGCAACTTTATCATCAGTGGATGTGCAGCTCGACGCAGTACGAAACTTTTTTTGGTGACCAGGCAGATATGTGCTACAAGTGCATCTTAAAGGAAGGAATGACAATGATGATTCCAACAGGATGGATCCATGCGGTTCTCACTCCTGTCGACTCGTTGGTTTTTGGAGGAAATTTCCTTCATAGTCTTAATATTCCTATGCAAATTCAGTACGTCTCTTTTTGTTATAACTAATAAATGTATTATTATAAAAAAAGTAGTAATTTTATTAGCAAAATGTGGCATCAATCGATTCTATTCGATTTCAGGATATATGAGTTGGAGAGAAAGATGAAAACGCCATTTAAATTTCAATACCCTTGTTTCGAAACGATCAACTGGTTCGCGGCAAAACGACTGCTTAAAGAGCTTAAGGATCTCAACATTGAAGGGAAAAAGTGCCCTGGTTACTTTTTGCAAGGAGCTAAAGCTTTGCTGAGTATTCTCAAACAGTGGAACACGGACAAAGACGTACGTTTTTATTTCACAAGCAACTTTGAACACATCAAATTTTGAAATTGATAAAAATAAATTGTACTTTTCTAGTATAACATGATAAGCCGAGCACAGATTCCCGAAACGATAAACAGTCAGAAATTGTTGAAAGAACTGAGTAAAGAGATACGTCACGCTGAACGATATCTGATCCAATTGAATCCACCGAAACCTGAGAGGGAAAGCAAACGTAAAAAGAAGAAACCGATCAACAAGGACTTTGTTGCCTTTGATGTTGCCAGCAGGATGCCAGACAATCCATTTAAAGCGACATTAAAGGATCAGTCGATGCACCAAGAAAGAGTGCTAACTCCAGACTTGAGGCCACCACTGAAAATGACTCTGCCAAAATCAAGCAGTGTAACCTTGAGCCGAGCCAATGCTTTGCCTGAAGAAATACTGGTTGGCGACGTCAAAACTAAGCCTGGCAAACAAAGTCCGACTGTGATAAGATTTAAACTAGGCGACAACGAAGTTGTGCGCAGTACAGGCGCCAATGTAAATGTTTATGGTAATTTTGCGATTGACCCAAATGTGGAAACACCGAAGGAACTCACGTGGAAACAAACGTCGGTTTACGATTTTCACGATGGCAGCAACGAAAGCGATTATGGTGGTTTCACGATCGACGAAGCTCCAAAGAAGAAGAGGTCCTCAAAGGGCCCTGTACAGAAGAAAGCAAAGTCTTTCTATGATAACAATTCGGAACTGCTGAACGATGCCCCAAAGAATGGTATCGAGGAATTATTAAAAGCATCGGCTTATGCTCTCGGAGGTCAACGGTTAAACATCAAGTATGTTGATAAAATGTTCGATAAAATTAGAGGCAGTCAGGGTAATTGTGACTCGTAGAGTAATAAGCGACACTGCCGATATTATGTTCACACATTCATTTGAAACAATGTTCTCTTAGTTTTGTAATTATTTCAATCTTTAATTTCTATTTCATCTTCATAAAACAATTTTAATTTTTATAAAATAACAAATTTATTCAAGTGTCACAGTCACCCCAACTGCCGTACAATTGATTTAATTACTTTAATCATACATGTAATATTGTTTGTATATTTACAGCCCTTCTGCGCCTTTACCACCTTTCTCGCAGCCACCTGCACCTACCGGGTAAGGTTTCTTATCTTAACACAAAGTTATTCCATTGATTGCACAACTCTTTTCACTTGGTAAAACATTTTTTAACTATCGGATCACAAAGAACACCACTCAAGGCTTTTTTGTTAATCACAATCACAGTTTTCACGCAATCATTTTTGTGCAATTTTTTTGTAAGAACATTCTATGTCAGTTGAAATCGGTTGAAGTTATTCTTTGGGTTTTCCTTCAATCGCATTTGAGTTGTTTTATTATTTTTATTTATTTCCTTTGGTGTCTTAGTATATACAAATTGAAAACGGCCAGTTCTGGCAGGGCGTCTCCTTCAACCCGAGAGGCCATCGCAGGGATGCTGTCGTTCAGCGAACAGTGTTACCCCACGCCGTCCGAAAGTAGACCAACGAAATCATCGAAGTCGAGCAAACAAAGGAGGCAGATACACGATGAAGAAGAGGAAGAAGATGACCTTTTAATAGAAAACATTGATAAAGTTCACCAAGATGATGATTTCAGTAAGATCATAAATGTCTAATACACTTTTTTGTAATAGATACATTTCAGCAATTTTGCAAGGGATTGATTTTTCTTTTTCGCTTTCAGTTTATCCTGCTCTTGATGTCTCAGATGACGATGAATTTATTTTCAAACCTAAAGGAAAAAGGGAAGAAGATGAAGCCTGGAATCCGAAAGCAAGAGTTGGCCCGCTTTTACCGAAAACTAACCGACCGGCGAGAGAAGGTGTAAAAAAGACGTCTGTGGAAAAAGGTCTTGAAGCAGCGGCTGCCAAAAGAGCCAAGCAGACGGTAATTTGTTTATCATATATATTTAGATATCAGCTCATCGTTCATTCAGGAGTAAATAAATCAAAAGCATGAATTATAAGTTACAAATTATGTCATTTGTTATGACGAAATTTAACGTGATTGCGATCTTTTCGCTGCTTTCTCTGCGACAGGATGAGTGTCTGGATGACGAAGCAGAGAAAATGTCTGAGAGGAAATTGGTATGCAACAAAATATGTTTTTTTTTTTATAAATCATTTTCCATCATTGAAATTTAGTTATCATTATTTGAAATGAATGGTGTTCTTATAATTCTTTTTGATCTTTTCAATAGTCTTCGTCCAAACGAATGTACAATAAAAAGAAAGCGAAGGATGCATTAGCAGTGTCTAAGGGATCATCGTCAAGTGCAACCATTGAAAGTATCGTTAAATCTAGCTCAACGTTCAGTTCGATTCTTACAAGTCCTAATAGGCTACAGGACGTTAAAGCTAAACTCGCTGCGCCCGTTCCAAGTGGTAAATTTTAGTCCAAAATATTATAATTATTTCAAATTGAATTGATTAACAATGCGTAATAATACAAATCCCTTCATTTCTAGATCGAAAACCCAAAAAAGGTTTAAAAACTGCAAAACAACGATTGGGTAAAATCCTAAAAATTCATAAAATGATCTAAATAAGTACGCGATTTTCGTGCGTACAAAACTTCACTTGTAAAAATGGCATTGTAAATATAACAGAACGACCTATGCATATTTAGTCTACGAACTAAATTATGTTCTTTTTTAATCATATAGTTTGTTATAACAATCTTATAACATATTTATTCTGTAATATACACGAACACTAAAAATGAAAAAAAAAAGAAATATATTTTTTCTTCTCGATGTCTACCGAGTTCGTTGGCAGAGTTCAAAGTACTGTAGACTGAATTTCAGTATTCCAATCACGTCCATAAATCAAGGCAATTGTACGCAGAGAACTGATAATGAGTTTTATGATGCGCTTTGAAAGTGTTATAATTATGTTCAAGGATTATGTTGGGTGATTACAAACACAAACAAATTTTTTTATATGGTACACAACAATTATATTTACGAGTTCTTATTGTTCGGCACATCACTCGTTATGATCTTTCAAGATGACAAATCAGAGTTTACGTTTTAATCATTTTCTTTTTTTATTTCTTAAACATTTTTTGTATGTAAACAATGCATTGCAACAATTGTATTTTAAGTTTTTATACGTTCTGCAACTTTCCATTTGGAAAATAACAAATAGTTCATTTCTTGCAAAGTGACAAATGACAATAAAAAGTTTGTACTTTTCAGTTGGTTATTTGATTAATTTATTTTTATTCTTGAAAATTGTGTAATTTCACGAATAAAGATAATTGAGTTGACGCTGTAAATACAAAGCATTTTCTTAGAATTAGAATATATATTTTATTTTTCTTCATTGCATCATGTACAATACTTATACATACTGATTCAATTGCATTCATAATTTAACTGTAATTGTTTCTCAACTGTGATACTGTCTCTACTTTGTTTTTCTTTTCTGTAAAACCGAATCTTGAAATATTTTTACGAAGTTATATTACTTAAACGGTTGTGCGTGGAGGAATGAAAGCGAGGAATGATAGTTTGTTAAATTAAATGTCCCGTGTTGCAATCTTAGAAGCTTTGTACAACGAGTGTATTTCTTAATTCATGGAAATAAAGTTTACCAATTTTTGCTTTTTATAATAAAAGTTTGCGGTTTTTTTATTTTATCGTCTGTTTCTTACCAAAATTGTGAAGCATAAATAAATCTCTTACACTTTTATATTTGTTCTTTATTTTAAACCAATTAATAGATTATTTTTACATAATTAAATATATATATATCATACAACCTTTGTATATCAATTTCATAAAATGAATCAAAAAAGCATTTAATTGCAGTATTTCAATAATTTCAAAGTTTTAAGTTTATCTATAAAGCATCTATTACAAGAATAATGTGGCTTCACAATGATGACAAAATATATATTTCTTATGTTACTGTAACACATCGTATAAAAATCGTTACATTTTACAGCACCTTTGACGTTATCTTTTACATAGCTGTTAATATTATAATCAATCAAGAGCATGAAAATCTGGATCAATGATCAATTATCAGCCATTTGTCTGTTATTTGTTCTATCTGTTTAGTGCTTATTGGATTTCGAAGACGGATTTTTACTTCCAATTGTCCGCCTGTTGCTTTTCTGCCATCCATTAACTAAAATTGAAAAAAAAAATTTTTTTTCCATTAAAACTAAATTCAATCAATAAATTTTGATTCTTGTAGTGAAAATACAAATTTACTTACAGGAAATGAGTCATGAATGACACACTGAGCTTGTAAAGACTGCAGTTTCACCGTCACAGTTCCAATTAGACGATCGCCTCTGAAAAACCCACTGAAAACAAATTTTCAACTTTCAGAATATACTTATGATTAAATTTTCACTTCAAACTATAATACACGTTGCTTCAAATTGCTCGGGAGACATGCGACTTGACCTCACGATAACAATAAAATACTTTATGCACCTGTGTAGGTCTTACCTTCGAATTTGTACATACAAATGTTACGAATTGTTTTGAAAAAGTTATTCATTCGTGTGTTGAAATAAAATGACACTTGTTATATTATACGTTGAAGTACATTTTAATTAGAACCATACCTTAGACAAGTGCAACAACACAGGACGGTGTTCATCGAGCATCTGCAAGCAACGTTCTTTTCTATGTACTAAATATTCTACTCAGAGATTTGAAATTCAAGCAGGTGCAGTGCTACTTTCATCGTACAAGATTGAACATTTACTAAATTTTCGTATAGATCAAATTTATTTCGTCTAAGGATATTTACTACTAACAAATTCTATTAACTTTAATGTTTAAAATAAAGTTTGAAAAATCTAACAGAGACTTTACACGCCGCGGCATAGTAATTCAAATTCGGGTTCGGTTAATCGGGTTATGTTTTACAGTTAAATGCAATAAAAGCATGCTAAAGTTAAGAAAAATCAGAAATCATAGGGGAAAAATACAGTGACTATATATCCATCCTTACCCTTTTTCCCAAATTTGGCATTTCAGAGCATGCCTTTTGAACACACGCTGGCATTGTCTGTTATTACGGTCTATCACATCAGTAAGTGTAAAAACTGCATTGTACTCCGGGTTGCTGCTACTTTTAATCGTGGCAGTTCTGTCTGTTTGATGGTTGTCCGAAGATAATGGGTACTCATATATAACATAAGTATCTGTTTCTTTAGGGTAATTAACTCCTCTCAGAATAGATATTTGTATATCAGAGCTATTTACATCAGTACAACTCCTATCACGAATAACAGTGAAATTATTATCAAACAAAAATTTTGATTATCGATGAGAAGGTATTGTTCGGTCACTCACTTGACGATTGAATAAGTTTTGATTTCGTAATGATGTTGTGGAGGAGGCAAGGAATCTCGTTTGCGTACTCTTAGAAAGTCCAGATCGCCTGAATAACCCAAGGCAAGTCTCTCCCACCGATTGTAACCAGGAACGTCGCCCAGAGCTTTGCAATGATCTCTAGTTGCTAAGCACCACTAAACTCAACCCAATTTTTGTTGATAAATATACCATTTTTCCAAGACATATGAACAGTGGCCCATGTAAGTTACCTTAATCTGCTTCAACAACTGCTTTTCCATATTTTCATAAATTTGTTGATCACTTCCTTCAGCTTCGACGCATTCCTCCCTTGAAACCAGTGTAAAGTCATCGTTCTGTTTGGGATCGTAACCGTGACTATTTAACAGTGCTTTTGAATCAGGGGACAATGGAATAGAATTCATGTCCACCGGCAAACCAGCCTTACTCGCGTTTATCAATGGTTGAATGCCTTTGGCTTGTCGAAGATAATCTCTGGCTAATTCCAAATCGCCATCCTGTTTGGCTTTGAGTGCAGCCAATTTTAATTCTCGTTGTCTTTTTTCCAGAGCCATCGCTTGTTTGTCTGCTCTAGTTGCTGGTTTTGGCTGTTGTTTAGCTGAAGAACGAAGACATTTAGATAGATTTTATACTCTTGTATGGTGCAAATGTGTTATTTCCAAATACTGATGTTAATGCTTGTTATACCTGCTGGCGGAGAAGGAGCTGCTCTTTTAGGTACGGAAGGCTTTGGTTGAGCTCCAGGACTTTGTTTTGGAGTACTTGGAGTTTCACCACTCCTTGCTGGGACTGATTCAATAGGTGGAAATCCAGGAGGCGTGGGTAATTCATCCAAAGGAATCGGCTTCCCCGCCTTGTGTAGCTTTAAGGCATCCTCGAATTGTTTGCAAATTCTCCCATAACGTCGAGCTTTCGATGTGTTTCCTTCTTCCTCGGCAGTCACTTTTGTGCGACGATAAACTTCGAGACGGTTTTTTAAGGCAAATTCTAAATTTTCTTCTTTAATAGGCATATCTTGAACAGGAGCTTCTTGAAATCATAAATTCCTCATAAATAAATAACTATTGGAAGGATGTCAAATAAATAATAATTTTAATTAAACAAGTTATATTAATATTACATTACAGTTAAAGAAATTGAATAAATGTAATATTTTAAAACTAGACATAAATTTTTAACTACCAACAATTTATAACATCGATTTTGTAAACTTAATTTTCAATACCCGTTTCTTCTGTAGCATTTTGTATTTCCGCTTCTTCTTTTTCAGGCTGAGGTGGTTCCTGGTCTGGTAAAATTGGCGTTGGAGGCATTTCAGATAAATCGATGTCTGTAAGACCTTCTTCAATGGCTTTGAAAACCATATCAAATTGTTTAATGACTGTTACGTGCTCCAAAGCCTTTGGCATGTTGCCTGCCTTTTTGTATGCTATTGCAGCTATTTTGTACTCTTGTTGTCTTTGTCGGATCGCTGCCATAATTTCTTCGCTGACCCCAGATGCTGATTTAGCTTGCGGAGCAGATTCTTCTTCTTTCGGAACATCTTCTGATGTTGCAACATCAGAAGTTGGAGTTGGGTCTTCCGCGACTGGAGATGCAGGTTCTGGTAAACAAAAATGTATAGTAACAACTTAAAAAATGCAAAAACAACTTCTTTCCAAATTCGTATTTGATAAAGAAACAATCACCTGCAGGTTTAGGAGGCGGATCCGCTAAAGCAGAAGGTGGTAAAATAGGTGGAATATCATCTACATTTATATCATGCCCTGAACCAATACTCCGATTTAGTTCTTCCAAAGTGTTTAATCCTCGTTGATATCTTCTCATCTTTCCAGAATCGTTTCTTTCTTTTGCTTTTTGTACTGCAGTTTTGTACATCTGTAATCTTTCTTCAACAAGCTTTTTTGTTTCGTCTGACACACCAGCATTTTGAGTTTCTTCAGGTTCGGGCTCTATTGGAGTTGGAACCTCTTCTGGTTCTGCTCCTGTCATCGCGTTTAACTCAGCCTTCAAAATTAAAGAAAACAAGTTAGAAATACATCTAAAATTAATTCAATTATTTACGTCATAGCAAGGAAATGCTCTCATTTTAAATCGTACCAGTAAGCCTGGATCATCTTCATCAATATCATCATCATCCTCATCAACATCTTTCATACTTTCATTAATCATGGCATCTAGATCAACTTTTGGAGGAGCAGGTGCTAAATTGTTTAAAATTAATATTAGGTTTATTGGTATTATCTATTTTTTTAAAGATTCCAAAAAGTATACCTTTACGTCTAGGCACATTCACAGGATTATCACCTGCTGTCAAAACAGCAAGCTCAGCTTCAAGATCTTCGTCATCGCTGTTGGGATCGTTGTATCCTCCTAAATCCTCAATTTTTTCGGGGACTTCAAAAATGCCATACTAACAAAAATGCAAGATTGAAATATTGTTACAATCCATAGACAGTAAAAATGATGACTAATTCGACTATAACATTCAATTAAAACGTTTTGCGTTTTATAGTAACGATTGTTATTCACCTGAGCTAAACTTCCAACAGGTCTAGGCTTCCGTGGTGGTTCCTTCTTTTTACCAAACATGATTTTAAACTAAGTCGGAAATATTTTACTTCAAAATCGCAACACTTGAATAGAAATAACGCAAAATAATTCTCCTGTCACAGAAAAAAACAACTTGGGGTTTAACCTTCTCAGTTTTATTTATTATTTGACATCAAACGACAAGTGGCGTCATGAGTGACAATGAATGGAATCGAAAATCCTGAACTCCTTCATTTTGAAAATGCGCGGGAATTTTAAAAACAAACAAGAATTTTGTTTTGCTTTGCAAAAATGCTATGTAACATTTTAAAAACACAATAAATATATAAAATACTCAAGTAAAACAAACGGCAATTTTTTTTATTAATTCAAGACCAAAATTTCAGTCAGCAAATAATAGATTGTTGCTAACTAAAATAAAATTTTCATCTCTACTAAATGTTTTTCAGATATAAAAATCAGATTTTTTAGCAAATTAACCTTTTATAGAGAGTTATAACGAACCATGGTAATACTCTTTCTAATCTAAAACTAACTTCAACTATTATAAAATCAATCAAACTTAAATGCAGAAAAATTTGAACACTGTATCAGGTAAAAATTAAATCATTTATTACTTTTTTATTATAATTAAAATTATTATTGTTATAAAAGAACCAAGATTGCAAGTTACAATTATTCACTCCAATTCTTAAGATTAACAAACATCGTATATAAATGACGATAAATTCATTGAACAATCATAAAAAAGTCAAAATATAATTTGCACAAAACATGAAGTCGCTCAATGAAAGTGTTTTGTCACAAAATATATGCATTTAAACAAATTCGAAGATCTTTATGTCTATCGCCGCTACTTGAATAAATGCTTAAAGTGCAAGACCTCACGCCATTCAAGTCGTAGAAAGTCTCAATAATTTTGTTACAGTTTGCTAGTTTGATGTCTAATATCAATTTATGATTATCAGACGTCTTAGCCAGCAAAAAAGAAAAACATGATTGTGGCGCAATTCAGAAAAAGCTAACTGACGAAATGGTTTTAATGGTTTTGATATTGTCTAGTGTTTCGTTTTTGATATAGTGGTTGCTTGCATTTGTTTACTACCGCTTAGAACAATGAATGGCGACTGCGTTTCTTTTTGTTTAGCTTGCAATAACGTCAGAGTTCCTAAAGGAGTGTCAGTTGAGGACATTCGCTTCATTAACACTTGTTGTTCTGCCTTTTTCATTCGTTTTTCTACCTTATTTTTTCCAGGGCCTTTGCCATGGAACTTATGAGACAAATATCTGAAGGCTTCTTTTGCGTTTAATATATGACCATCGTCGTCGATGTATTCTAACTTGACATTGGGTTTATAACCATCTTTCTCTTTGAAGTCAGAAGATGGGCCATTGAATCTATCCCTCCGTCCAAACTTATCATCGTCGCTGAAAAAAATATTTCATAAATTTTAAGAATTTTAAAATTTCTAAAGAACAAAACAAAAAATACAAAAAGCACTCAGATTTGAACTTGTATTTAACATACCCATAAGTTTTATCTTCAATGGAATAATTTTGAGCTTGCAAATGAGCAAATCGAGAAGCAGATGGTCTATTGGAATCTTCTTTTTGTAAGTAACCCTTACTCAATGCCAATTTTAGCGCGCCACCTACTCCTTGATCCAATAGAGGTTCCTCGTCTAGAATTGTAGCTTCTGCTGCAATTGGCTGAGATTGCTTTTTATCGGCCAAAACTGTATTCCAAGTTCCTCTACCATCAGATTCGTCAATGTCCATTTCTTCTTCAATCTTGACGTCTGTT